>CAKALU010032853.1:0-31979 GCA_916700995.1 Hozukius guyotensis
TGTAGAACTTCAGAAAGTCCCGGCAACCCAATGAGTACCGTAACCTGCGCTTCTACTTGAACAAGATCCCTCTAGTACCTGATGGTGAGATCATACACACACTCACACACACACACACATACACACACACACTGCACGCAGACCTCCTGCCACTGTGGACAGAGGAAATGTTGGCTTTGGGCTTAGTGAGTTTTGTTTGGCTAAAGGTCATGTTTGACTGGGAAAGACCAGCAGATTAGTGGACTGATCCAATGTTTAAACAAACACACACACACACACACACACTCACACACACACACACACACACACAAACACACACACACACACACACACACACACACTAGAAATGTGTGTGGCTGCTAATTATCCCCCGTCTCTTCTTCAGGTATCTATATAGAGGAGATTCTGACGAAGTGGAGAGGCGACTATGACAAACTGGAGCACAATCACACCTACATCCAGTGGTGAGACATTTCATCTATTCCCATTTACCTTATACAGTATGCGATTGCACCGACTCCTCGGAGGTGACTGGATTGTTAATTGGACGGTAAAAGCCACAGCAACTCTGACATGTGAAAGCTTGTCACCAGAAATAAAGTGAGAATTTTTATCAGCAGTACATCCTGAATGTAAATTTGACTGTTCGCTTTAGTTACCGTCGCTGCACCTGTCAAGCTTTCCGTTCCCACGTGGAATCTATGCACTTTACAGTGATAACAGGGGCAGATTTACTAGTCAAAATCCTTAGTCATTTTTTAATCAATGGCTTCTTCATCTCAGACAGAGGTAGACAAAAGCAGACTTCTCTTTTCTAGCCAGGGACGGTTGTAAAAACAACTGTTAATCAGTTATAGCTACTGTAGCTAGCCGATTAAGCTAATGTTAGTTCCATGAGTTGGTTAAAAACCCGTCTCCGGCCGACTTTTTAATGTTTCCATCTGACTCGTTTTAAACGGAGACCTTGTAAAAATGTCTTAAATATGCACCTGATGGCCACATACATGATATTGTGCAAAAGACTGAGGCTAAAGCTGCATGTTCCAAGCTAAAATACAGCATCCTCACCAGTAGGGCTGGACCCGATTATTCAACAATTTTTTTTTAACCCCTCAGGATTACAAACGTGCATAAAACACACCAAACCTTCTTGAAAATGCTTCTTATTCAATAACAAATATAAATACAAACAATACGTATAGCAGAATCCTTAAAAACGAATGCCTTTCATTAAACCTAAAGACACATGTTGCAGCGCTATGTCGTCCATCTCAGCCGAGAACGGAGAAATGTCTGGCTGAGTCCTTCCCGAGTCATGTCATGGAGACATGAGGCATAAAAAACGCACTCTTGGACTCATCATGACACAATTTTGTTCGAAAAAACATGTGTTGGGGAAGCCTCTGAGTGTGCGATCTAGAAACTGTGCTGCCTACTAATGGAGAGATGAAAGCGCTCCTCTGGTCACGCCGGTCACGCGCGTGCTGCAGATTGAGTACCAGTGAGTTTCCTAATTTGTGAGTTACCTCCTAAACACGACCCTGTATAAGGGAGCAATAGCGGTACTAAATGTCTGTATTTTACGGTGACAGCAGTAGCAACTGTTATGAACACTTGTGTGTTTTCATCACATCCAGAAATCTATTTTCATTTGATCTTGTGTTTTTTATTTCCTTGTGACAGGCTGTTCCCATTAAGAGAACAAGGGCTCAACTTCTACGCACATGAACTGACTCAGGACGAGATCAAAGTAAGAAACACAAGTACACACACACACACACACACACACATACATATATATATATATACACATCGATTCTAGAGCTGCCTGCATGTCTGATTTGTTTGCACTTCCTCATTGCAAATGTTTGTCATGGTTGAGCGACAGAGTGCATCTTCCATTCAACCAATACATTAAAAACATTCCTTTTAACATGATATTTTACACTTGAAATGACAGTGTACTGAAAGTTGTTGCACTTAAGAACGTTGGTGCATTCCCTGTATAAAGCAGTTACACAATTCTCTCAAAAATAAAAAGGCTTTGGAAAATACTCTGTCTCTGAATAAATTTGACATCAGTTTGAGCATTATTAATGTCAACTTTGAGAATGCTTAAAGGGATAGTTCAGGTGTTTTGAAGTGGGGTTGTATGAGGTACTTATCCATAGTCAGTGTATTACCTACAGTAGACGGTGGTCAGGATGCCCACAGTTTAGCGAAACAGGCAAGAGTACCGACACAGGAGCAAAGCAATGTACTGCTGTGGACGGGGCGGGCAGAAAAAGTCATTTTAGACACCTAAAAGAAAAAATCAACCTTTTGTGATGGGAAACTGAAGCCGTTGTATCCATCTATGCTCTCGCCAAAGCCACCAGACTCCATCGAAAAAAACTGTAATTTAACCTCGCAGAACACTGGTCGGCCGGTTTACCACTGCCTCAATCGGTTAGTTTGTTTGTGCTATTGTGTGACTTTAGTGAATCCGATCAAACCAAGGTGTGAGGTAAAATTACTGTTTTTTTCAATGGAGTCTGGTTGCTTTGGCGAAAGTGTAGATAACGGCTTCAGTTCCCTGTCGGAAACATAGACTGTATAGCTGTCTCACAGCAAGGTAAACAGGAAACAATATTGTAAATATAGCGTACACTTCAACGGATATTGATTTTTTTTAAGGGAGCCTTTCTTTTAGGTGGCTAAAATACATTTTGCAGCAGCACATTGCTTTGGTTCCAAACGTTAAGTTCTGTCTGTTTCTCCAAACTGGGGGCATGCCGACCGTCATCTACTGTAGGTAATACAATGACTAAGTACCTTTTACAACCCCACTTCAAAACACCCGAACTATCCCTTTAACCACTTGAACGTTTGTGTCCGAAGTGTATTTGTTCAGCTAAGAAATTAATTTACATCCCACTGTTAATGAGCGCAAACGTGTCTCTGACCAAATTCAGATGTGGTTTGGGTCCATGTTAATGCCAAACAGAAAGGTTGTGTCGTACCTGTCAGCTGGTCTCTGATCTGCTGCGTTTAATCCTGTCAGGAATTCCAAAGCACTCGGGAAGCTAAGCGGAGATTCCTGGCGGCCTATTCCCTGATGTTGGACTTCTACGGAGTCAAACTGCTGGATAAGAGTGGGAATGTTAGTCGGGCTCCCAACTGGCAAGAGCGCTTCCAGCACCTTAATGAGTAAGCACAAACACACACACAAACACACACATAAACACATTACGCAGCAGCTTAGGGGTATAAAAATTGCAGCCAGAATTGGTGTGAACTTCTGGCTCGGTTGCCAATTGCTGCTTCTGTGCCCTTTAGCAAGGCAATTATTCTAAATCCCATGCAACTTAATTGTTCTTCTATCAGCATCCAAATGTGAAACAACATGTTTTTCAGTCAACGAACAGATGGTTAAAGGGTAATTTAAAGGGTGATTTTTTTTTTCTTTCACATCCCATTTCGATGGTTTCATGGCCTGACAGTAGTCACTGCGTTTTCCACCTGAATGTCACACATTGTACACTTTTTATACAAGCATGTTTTTCTCCTCTGTGCTACTACTATAACCTCCTCTAAACCTTAGCATCCGATGCTAATTGTTGCCATTATCCAAACCTCATGAGAAACAACAAATTCTCCACCATAAAGCAGCTGTTCAGTACAATTGTATTCCCTTCTCTTGCTTTTAACGTCCCAGCAAATATGCTTTGGCATCTGGCGCTCTGTGGTTTCTAAGATTGCTCTCAGGCCAAACACCCATCAGAAACAAACTATTCTTAATAATGAGGGTGTTGTATTGTCAAACACCTTCGAATACAAGTTGACTGCAACGCCGTGAGTCATGTAGTGTTAATTTTAGCAGCTGATTTTGATTTAGGTTTAGTCTTCTGCTGAAAATATATATTAGTTTATTCTCATTTGACTAATACAAATACTAAAGACGATTTGGTCTAATTTTCTTAAGGGAAATATATGTGTAATTGTCGTCATGCATTTAACAAACAATACAGTAAGTTACCTTTTTTAGTCTGTAAATACATTTTCAGTTTTAATCCTGTGTCTCTGTGTTAATTGTTCATTTATATCTTGTTATATGCCAAATATATGTAAAAAAACAAAAATCAGTATCAGAGTATTTTTACATCAAAATCTGATCAAAATCCCTGTTTTTTTCTCTTCCTGTAAAATGTTTGATGTCTCATCCTGCACTTGGGGGCGTTAACAAAAATTCATCCAATCAAATGAGACTCTGGGCGACTAGCTAGCCACACTGATCATATGAAACCGCACTTCACCATTTGTGGATTGTTCGTCTTTCACATTAAAGTTTTTATATTTTCAAAATGTAACTTTTGATTTAGTTTTAGTCTTGTTCATGTCGTGGAAAACAACAAATATTTTTAGCCTTACGTAGTTTACGTTGATGAAATTCACATTAGGGTCATCATACAGAACCATTCAATATGATGTAATATATCATCTATTACTAAGACTGTAATAGGCCTTTTTCACAGGAGACATTTTGACAAGTCATAATAATACATTTTCACCTCTTGTTTTGTTCTCTCAAGGTCCCAGCACAACTACCTGCGGATCACTCGCATCCTCAAGTCCCTCGGCGAGCTCGGCTACGAGGCCTTCAAGGCGCCGCTGGTCCGTCTGTTCCTGGAGGAGACGCTGTGCCACAACACCCTTCCCAACATGCAGCACAGCGTCCTGGAGTACTTTGTCTACACCATCCGCCTGCCGGCCACCCGCAGACGTCTGCTCCGCTACGCCCGCCAGCACTACAGGCCTGCCCACGCCTTCCTCTGGGGCCCGTCACCTAAAAGGCGAGATGGTGGTGGTGGTGGTGGTGTCGGAGGTGGTGTAGGCGCTGGAAGCAGTGGGATCAGAGCACCTGCTCCAACACCAGAGCACCAGAGGAGGGGGGAGGAGAGCAACACCTCCCCATCTGCAAGTAGCGGGATTATTGTGTCTTCCCATGATGCCATGACGTGCCAGGACCTGGCTGGAGGAGGGCTGAAGGGCTGCGTGGGACTCGGCTCCAATATGGCGGGACTGGAGGGAGCGCTGATGATGGCGGGAGCTAGAGGAGAGAGGAACGAGTACAGTGAGATTGTTCCTTTGTAGGGGGATAGGGTTTGATGTTTTTTAAATTAACCGGTTCAATATTTAAAGGGAAAAAAAATAATTGTTTAAGCCAGAACGTTATTCTTAGCAGAGTTAAGAAGCTTCTGGACGTTGAAACTTACGGCCAAGAAGGCAGTAATAGTAAAACTCATTCATAGAGTCGTGTCTTTAGAGGCAATTCAGGTTAAGGGCTTATCATAAACAACTATGATGTTATTTCTTCAGTTTAACTGTACTGAATATGGGGTGGGACTGAGGTGTTTGCAGAGGTCATATCCTGAGCCAAGCTTAACAAACTCGCCTTGGACCAAATCCCAAAACCATTTAAACCAGTAGAGACCCAAAAGGGTGTTGCAACTCTTTTCTTCATCAGGGCTATGATTATAAAATAACTTTAACAGCCTTATAATAGGATGTTTTGGTCTGGAACTGTGGCAGAGGTGAAATATGGTTACTGATAATGAAGACTGTTTTAGAACTGAAAAGGTGCTGATTGGCATGTTGGTCTGCTGTAGCTGGAGCTCAACTCCAACAAGCCGGATTGAGCTCACTTTATTCAGCTGCTGTAAAGTGAAAATTATAATGTGAAGAGGGAGATCAGGGAGAATTAGTTTTCTTTTGTTTTCTTTTTTTTTTTTACAAATCATGTGAAAAGGACATAAAGAACACAAGAGAGAGGAAGAGTGACAAAGGCTGTAGTGGGCTAATTTGTCTTAGCAATACTTTGAAACCATATTTTTTTTTAGATTGACTTGAAGTCCTCAGTTTGTTGTTGATAATAGCAGGCACAACTCAATATTTATCTGCTGTGCAATTTTACTGTCTACAAGTTACAAAGTAGCCGCACCCCCTCCGAAAATTGTACATAACTATAGAGCAAAAAACAAGACTTGTTAGTGACTAGGAAAAAGTTATGAATAGAGAGGCTTTTTGGTGACATCACTACTCTTCTGTAAACTGACTGGTACCATGGAGGTCCACTGGAAAAGTGGCTATGTGAAAATGATGGCTAAATATAGTATCTAACTAGGAGGGCACTCGGAGAGCGCTGACCTCCGCCAAAGCCAAATGCCCAATCTCGCAAAAGTGAAAAATAATTTGTGTGACTGCCCTGTGATTCAGATCCGCTACAAAACAAAAACAGCCTTCCGCCCAGTTTCATGGAAATCGGGCCAGTAGTTTTTCCGTAATCTCGCTGACAAACAGACAAACCAAACTAAAAACATAACCTCCTTGGCGGAGGAAACAATAGTTCAAGATGCTTGCTGCTGTTTCAAGGCAAAGGGCGCAGTGTCGATAGATCCGTTTCAAATTGAAGGTTACTCTGACACCGTAAACGCTCTCTTTCTTCACTTCAATTTTTAATAAAGTAGAATGGGTTATGCTTTCCGCAAGGACGGTCACACGGACATGAGCTGACGTGGAATCGTGATGAGGAGACGTTTGGATCTTTTATACTCCGTGCGGGTTTCTCCGGGGGTTTTGTGTCAGCACAAAATATTAGCACAGGATATTATTCGTTCAGCACAGATTGCTAGTTTCTTCTATTTTGCGTTAAAGTGAACCACAATAGTGTAGTTTACCGAGGCCAAAGGGGCATGCAATAGATGCCACGTACTGGAGTGCATCTACGGTCTGCTGCGACCATGAATATTGAATTCTGACGGATCATTAGGGATTACATATTTAATTTTGTCCACCTTCAAAAGGTAGTTAAAATTTCAAATAAAAGGTGTCATTCGTACTGTGGATACATGGCTATCACGTGGACGTGTATCATTAATGAAATGGTGAATTGGTGGTGAAAAACAGCACAGACCCATGCTTTACTCAGCTGCTATTGCCAATAGCAGAAAACCTCCATTATGGCTGCCTCAGAGTGTGTTGTGTAACCTAAAAGCCCTCTATATTAACTAAAGGTGATTGGATGTGGACAGTTAATGTGATCAAACAGGTGATGTGTGGTGTGTTGCACTTTTTTGACAATCTGTGTCTTCCTGTTGAGAGCGCTGTAGGTTTCTCCGGATCGTTTATTTAGAAACAGATCTATATATAATCTATAAACGGTCAGGATCTTGCCTCGTCATGAACATGACTGATTGTTCTCATATTGTCTAACCTTGCAATAATTTGGCAGTAATCGTTTGTTTTCAACCAGGCGACACATAGTAGGTGATGATGCTGTTGGCTTCATCCCTCTGAATATGACAGTTAAAAGCTTATAAGTTTGTTCAGCGGATGATATTTTTTTCAGATTTTTAACGTCTTCGAATTAGTACGTTTACATTTTTTTAAAAAGTGTGGAAGCCCTGAGAGGCAAGTGAGAAATTTTTTTTGGGGTGATTCATTCTCTTTGTCTGATCTAAATTCATTTATCTCTTGTGTTTATGACTTACGAAAAACAAAAAAAAAGGGTTTCCAGGATAATCTTGCTAAATTCCACAATTTTTTTGTCCCATCTGTGAAACAGGTGGGGGCAAAAAAAAATAATTTCTAGGTAACTTTTTTACGATGGCGTATTAGGGCAATTGTAGGTAAATCTCAAAGAATATCCAAGTTTTTTTCTCCTAAATTTATGACTTTAATCTCAGAAATTCTGAGTTTTTTCTCAGAATATTACCCATCTCCCCCGCCTCCATAATTATGGCCCTAATACTCTGTCTATTTTCATCTGTGAAAACAGGTGAAAAAAAAGCTTTGGCAGGTGAAACATTTTTTATTTTGCTGAAGTACACCACTAAATAGGACTAAAAACATAATTGTTTTCTTCCAGGTGAGTTTTAATTTACATAACTTGCTAACACACATTATGTACCTTGTGTTTAGAGTGTATGAAGAAATTAAAACTCACCTGGAAGAGTATTACAACAACAAATGTAGAAAAATGATTCTGACAACAAAAAAAAAATCACCTGACAAAACTTTTTTTTCTGACTCATTTTCACAGATGAAAAAAGTAGGAACAAATTTTTCCTAGCAAAACTTTTTTTTCACCTGGCAAAAAGTTGTTCCCCACCTGTTTCACAGATAAAAAAAAAAAGGAACATAGAAAGATTATCCTGGTAAAAACTTTTTTTTCACCTGTTCTTAAGTTCTTAAAAACAATTTAGATCAGACTTAGCAAATAAATCACCAGAATTTTTTTCCCCACTTTCCTCTCAGGGCTTCCATACAAAAAACACCCAACAAAATTATCATTTCCCACCTAAAGCTGTACTCTGATGGGGGTGTAGGAGTCATTAAATTAGCATGTAGAACGCTACAGTAACACTCCACTGATAGACTCATTAATTTTTTAGGGTTAGCAGCTGCTCAAAGCAGATATTACTCTCACCTATGAGATTTTGTTAAGAAACATATCATCACCCTCATCATCAGAGGTTGACAGCATCACCTTGCTTGTGTTTGGTTTTTAATTAAAAAAGGGACAATATTAGCTTAACACATCAGGAAGTGTGTATTGGTCTGTCCAGTCAGCCGATAGGGACTCGGCAGAACCGGCAATTTTTAAAACACAGACATTTGAGTTCCTTGTTGCAATAGATGGATATCTGTGAAATGAAAAAGCCATGTGAGGTGTAAGACAGCAGTGATGCATATGATCCGGATTGAAACACTCCGTCCTGACTTCCTGTCAGCTGTTCTTCCTGTGGGATAAGGCCTTTGTTTATCATTAGCTGACAAGGTCTCTACATCGCTACCCAGCCAAGTGTATCTGATATAATTGTAAAAATAACTTTTCAGGTGAATTGTGTGACAACATGGGCTCAAGTATCTGATTTTTTAGTATACTGTATGTGTACATATATACGTGTGAGTGTGTATGATATTCTTAAGTGCCTTTTTTGTATTTTTTATGTTTATCGGTATGCTGTAAGGAGTGTCTTTCCCAACTGATTTCCTGTACATCCTGTTTTTTGTACAGCATTTTGATATTTACATTATTGTTTGCATTATAGTCATATACAGTATGAATATTAATGTACAGTAACAGCAGGAATAAATCCCATAAGAATTGGTGTAGAGGAGAGGTTAATAATATATAATACTTGAAATTGTTTGTATCTGGCTTATTGATTAAAATGTGATTGTTCCATAGATGAATATTCACTATGCTTCATGGGCCACAATAACTGGACCTTTGCCCGAAAATGTGAAATTTGCCACACTTAACTCAAATAAAAATGGGATGTGGATTAATAATTTTGCCATCTGGAAGTGTTTAAAGAATGTGAGCACTGTATGTAGCACTGTACATCTTATTTTACAGTTGGTAAGCACACATTTGTCCGTATGCAGAGCTGTTCTGGAAGCAGGAAGAATCTCAGTGGTTGAGCGAAACCTCCGTGGTTGGAGCCAGAGAACCACAGTTTGTCTGCCAAATATATCACTGTTGAAAAAAGCTCACAGTAGAGGTTTAGATATGCAAAGGGACTCACTTTCAAATACTTAATATAAGTAAATAAGATTATCTGCCTGACTTCTGAAACATCACTGACGTCAGATCCTCTAATCTGACTGGAACTAATGCAGTATTAATACGCACGTCGATGCCACATACTCGAGATCATCTTGCGATGGAATCACACCAGCAGGGATGCCAAATCAAACCAGGGGCATAAAGTGGGGGTCCAACGGCCCCTACCCCACTTCCTCCACCCTACTTAAATCGCCCTTGCTCGGACCACACCCATCTTTGCACCTGGCCTTCATTTTGATCTCATCTAGACAAATATAAACACCTGGCAAAGTACTCAAAACTATCTCTGTGATAATTCCCGCTACAGTAGGTGAGACACCTACTGGACCACATTTTGACATGATGACTCACACACAGACACACAAGGTGAAACTACACACCTTTAAAGTTTTTTGACGCCAAATCGGGCCAGGGGCATAAAGTGGGGGGCCAACGGCTCCTTCGGCCCCCCTGCTTGGACCTACAAAACGTCTAATCACAATTCTATTCAAGATTTTAACCCACACATATAAAGCTGCCAACATATGAAATTAACCCGCACACTGCCGTCCATGTCCTCTATAGACCAGACCAGCATCACGTCATCAAGCACCAAGGGGGCGACCCCTTTTGGGCGAAAAAATTGCGCTGTCACATGAGGAGAGAAACAGGAAAAAGCTGTTGTGTAGCGGGTTAACTCGGCGGCTAACAGCGCGTTAGCAAGGCAGCAGCACTTTTTTCAGTCATATATTTTCATCATTCAAGTTTTGTTAAAATTATTGTTATAATATCGTATCGAGATCGTGAACCCAATATCATGTATCATATCGTATCGTGAGCTGAGTGAATCGTCACACCCCTACTATATACTGGCCATAAATCATTGTGAGAGTGTCTAAAATCAATGCACATGTCCTTAAGTCTTTGACACATTCACTAGAAACGATTCATGACACCAATTATTGATATGCTTTACCAACATCACAGAAAAGCTGACAATGGATCATTATGCTCCACAACAAAATACATACAACATAATGAGATTAATACAGTCTGTACACACCAAAGCTATTGTTAGAAAAGTGCTAATCAGGCTAATAAGTGAAAACACCTGTGTGAGTGGCATCAATGATGTTCAGAAAACAATCTGGACACTGGAAAGTATGCATTTTAACAGAGTATACAATAACCCAAGTGAGGAGAAGTCATGTTGAGTTAAAGCTTAAGTTACACACCTTTCATCTTGCTCACCTGTAACAAGAAATGTAACTCTGCAACAGTACAGAAGTTTCTTAAGAGTCTGAAATAGATGGACGAGCTCCACTTTCAGAGTGGTTGGGTTGCTAGGCTACGCAGCGGTATCGAGGTCCCGCCCACACACCCGCTTGAGCCAATCAGGAGCCGAGTACGGCCACAGCATGTTAGATTTGTTTTGTTTCATAGACTGGATCCCCATTGGCTGACACCATGGCAACTGCTCATCTTCCTGAGAGCCACAGACATGATAAGACATAATACATACATATATATATATAATGATATATAATATATATATACAAAATATACAGTTAAAGTAGTACACTCACAGCAGCTATCAATCCCAGCTGTCAAACATCCTTTTTATAGCGTCAAATAACTGATTAAAAACCAAATTTATCAGAAAAATTAACACTTGAACATTTATCAGCGTGATAAAAACTACCTACAATGACAGAAAACATCTTTGGGAAAAATATATTACTTGTGTACTTTGACTTTTTAATTGGTGGGTAGGTTCAGGGGGCCTGGGAGAGACGGTGTTACACTAAAATCTGTGACCGCAGAGAGCCAGCAACACATAAGGTCACCAATTCTGACGTCTGTGGTCAGAAAATGTGACCCCCACTTTATCCTGCAGCTTAGAGGATGACCTTTGACCTGCAGCTTCTACTCTAGTCATACGTCATATTCACATTTTACCAACAACCTTCTTTTTTTAACTTTGAGCACAAATTTGCTTATTTTTTGCTTTTCTTTAAGAGTTTTTTGAATATATCTTTAAATTAAAGATATTCATATAATTTATGTTTTTTAACAATTTAGTTTTGTGTGTTTTCTGTCACATATTTGCCTCATTTACAGCAGGGTCACATTTTCTGACCACAGTCGTCAGAAATGTTGACCTTATTGGTTCCTTCAAATGGGGTCGTATTTACCGTGTTCACGACAAGAGTCCATATGAACGCCCTCCTCTTGCGGTAATTCACGATCTTGTAAGTGGAAAGTTTCTGAAAGCTCAGAGTTCACGAGTTGTGACGTGTTTGTTGACGTGGCGGAGGCCATGGAAGTTCATTTTTCAGTGCATAATAAGTTAATATATTGCAATTTTAGTCGTAATTAGTTTTTTCTTCGTCATTTTATAATATGTCTGAGAAAAATGTTGATATTCGCAGTGTTCATTTGCACATAACCAAGATAGCGATGACCAAATTGCCCAACTTGATGCTTCAAAACCATAGTCCACAAACCAATGGGTGACGCTACGATGACTACGTCCACTTCTTATATAAGTCTGTGATGCTGCTGTAGCTGTAGTCATCATCTTCTGTCTTTATCCTATCATCTGTTCACATCATTAGACAATTTATTTTTAGTTGTGTCCAAACAAGAGATGGATCACTCTGTTGGCAGGCATAAAACAAATGCACATTCATCTAGGGCTACATTATACTGTGATAAATAGCAGACAAAAGAACGAGCAAATGATTTTCTGCCTGTAAATGCATTCACAAAAAGGACATATTACAACGTTTTTCTTTAGTCAGAAAGCTTGACGACCATTACTTACATTTCTAACGTAGTTTTGAGATATTGTTAATCATTCATGTGCACGGCCAGTCCTGAAGCTTCTTACAGTCAATCATGTGATGCCTTTCAGAGCCAAGACAAGGAAGAAGTACTCTCTGATTCTCCAGTACAAAAAGGACACATCTGTTGCAGCAGATCTGCCAGCTGAATAATAGGATTAAAGTTCTCAGTAAAGAGAGCTGGAGAGGCTCTACTGTAGGTGCCTCACATTATACAAACCGAGTGAAGAACTCTCTCCAACGAGTGTTTTCTCCACAAAGAAGTTGGGAGGTAATGAGAGGGATACGATTAGAAAGCTTGCTGCCGTCAGGAGAGGGCTTAAGCAGAAAGATGTGACGGCCGGAGTCTTCAAAGAGCATCAGATCTGTTGTAGTGTGACTCATCTCACTCCCACTGAACCTTTCTTGTTTTTCCCATCTGTGACAGCGACAATCCTTCCTCGATGAGAAAACACTAGAGAGGAGAGATGAAGTGTCAGCTGCTACCACAATAGATATGATCTACACATGATGCACTGCTTTTACAGAGAATACACATGAAAAATATGCCTGCTTTAACATCTTTCTGTTAGGCCTGTGATTAGTCCTGATTTCGCTTAGGTTGAACAGCTAGTCAGATCTGGCTGTCTTCATATAACTAACATGTTGAGATCATAGACTGTAGATAAAGATGGATGACTTGACCCCAAAAGTGAAGCCAAAGCATCTTGATCGTCCCCTGGTGGCTGGCTGCAGTATAGGTCATAAATCCCGCCCCTTCTTAACGATGGTTTCTTTCATTTTAGGTAGTTCCTATCAGGCTCATGAGTGTTCAAGTGTTCATTTGTCTGATAAGTTTGGTTTTGATTAGTTATTTGATGCTATAAGAGATGTAACTTTAACTTTCCATAACCGTCACGAGTCTCTCAAGGCCCCGGTCACACTGAGATACGTTGCTAGAGACGTGTCACCCGCAAAACCATTGTTTTCCTATGGTACAGCGTGTCTGGCATGTGTTCTATTCTTGCGCCACACGTTGCATTTTTCCAGTCGTTTTTAGCATAAAAGGTAAAATATTCTCAACTTTTCAGCGTCAGGCGCGGAGTCGCATCGCTCGTCAATGTCACACATGGCCCAGGCAGCCAATTAAATCAAGCAAGAGGCGGGCTTTACTACTTTACCACTTACTTCCTGTTTTGATGCTGATCCTGATGCACACTCTGGCTCCAAATGACTAAAAATTTCAAGATGGCAGCTCCTGTATTAGAGATAATTTGGCTTCACTTCTGTACAGTGGGAGGAAGTGGAGTCCTCCATCTATACAGTTTATGGTTGAGATCCATGGTTTTATGGAGGTTTAAAGACCACAGTATACAAAAAAGCCACTCTTACAGACCAACATCTCAATTTTAACTCAAACCACCACTTACATCATGAAGGATCAGTGAGGACCGCCCTACATAGAGCAGATCTTGCTCTCCTTCAGCGACTGCTGCCAAGGCTGACTGAGACTGCAGCCATGTGAGAGGGAGAGTTTTGTTTTGTGTTTGGTAGTGAGGGCATTGTACCAGGATGAAATGTTTATAGGAGCAGTGAAGAGTAGTCACAGTACAGCTAACATCCATAGCATCACAGATTCAATCGCACAAGTGCAGCCGTAATGGGATCAATAACTATATGCACAGCCACAGCATCACCCAGCACAGCCAGGCAGAGCAGCTGGGCTCACAGCCTGTGGCTACATACTGACGCAGCTCAGCCCTTTGAAAGGAGGGATGAGCAATAAATGCATCATGTAATGTCTCACATCGTCTCTCCTTTCGGTAATATCTGCAGAGCATTTCCCTAAACAGGCAGTGTACTAGTCTATAACTGGACTGGACCGACACACTGATTGATGATGATGATGGTGATTTTCTTTTATACATATTCAAATGAGCCTTGTTGGAGGGAGCCTGAGGTCTAGGATTTTTATTGACAATGACTGCTTCTGTGTAATTGTTGTGCATATGACAATAAATAACTAAACTATCCTGAAACATTGACTGTTCCTATGGATCAAGGGGAATGCAAAATATATTGCTAGAAATGTGAGGGAACGCAAAAGTAGGCATGCGCACCAGGCGTTCCATTAACTACAATGTAAACCCATCCACGGCAACAGTAAACACACAGGGAACATGATGTGGTGACGTAGTTTAAAGAGCAAAAGAGACACACAGTGCGGGTGGGAGGGGAGGTGGATGGGTCCAACAAACACAGGGCTTTCATCCAGGAGACCGCTGTTCGTGACCCGTGCGTTATGTTTGACTTTCATTTTACAATCAGCTGTTTGTTCGTGTCTTGTTTTCACAACTTCAAGTCACATTTTCACTGTACAAACGTAGTAGTTTTAAGCCCAACCATGTAGTTTTTTCCTTAACCTAAAATATAGTGGTTTTGTTGCCTAAACCTAAGCAAGTGTCGTGTTTAATTCACAATATTAACTTACTGCGACGCAAAGAGTGACGCCGAGGGGTCTGACAAAGCGTCAGTATGTGACGAGTTGTGCCGAATTCACACCAATTCTTTGTAACATTGGTCAACATGTCGCAGGAGTCACATGATCTGTTTACTGATTGGCTGTGGGTCCTTTCTGGACCAACTTTAGTTTGGCAGCGGCAGCTTGCTGAGCTCGGGAGCGGCCGCCGCAGCTTTTCATAGACATTGCATGGCAGCTCTCCGAAGGCAGCACTTCGCCGCTGCTCTGGTGTGAATTCTGCGTTACAATGTGAAGAAAAATGTTCTCGTAATGGAAAGATAATTATTTACAGGTGTAAACTATTGCCACAGCAATGTATCATTGAGCACATTTAAATTACCTCAACAAGATTACTTTAAAAGTTAAAACCCATGAAATGCTGCTGTTATTATATTATGTATTGTACATAGGAATGTTATTTAGTAAGCAGGATAACGTCAACACTGCAACGTTCTCTCTCCAGTAGACCCTTTGGTTAACCAAAGTGACATTCATGTTGTTTACTGTGCTTTTAGGACAGCTTGTTCTGTCATCATCTCTTCATCCACCTGACCTTCACACATCAGGGAAGGTTCTGACATTTCCTTCTTTTATAGCTATGGATGAAAACCATCTGATCATAACACCTGCTCGTTATAGAAAGCAACTAATGAGCAGGTGTCTAACGAGCGTGTTGGCATCTCGCTGTAACGAGGTTCATGTCAAGGTACATGTAAAAAAGAACACTCTAACATTATAACGAGGTGCTAATAAGAGACTGATTGGTGCTCCGTGTGTTGCTGTAGGTTGAAGTGTTGCTGAGAGTTTCTTTTGCCAGTTAACTTTTAAAATCTGACACTGATTAATGTTCATGTCTGTCTTCCAAACAAGATCCTCACAAATATTTGATATGATCAGCTGCTCTAAAAACACACAAACAGTACAGAGCAACCTGGGATGATTCGTTTTTTGGAATTTGAAAGATTGATTCTTCAAAATCGGTCAAACCGTTTGGCTGAAAAGTGAGTTTTTCTTATCATACTATAGATCTAATCTTTGGACACATGATGGATTACTGATTTTGCAGTATAGCGGGGCAGTTAAGCATAACAATTGTGCATTTTGCGACTAAAGCAACTTGGAAATCATCATCATAAAATCAGTTTTCTGCAACAATTAGGAATATTAAGCACCTGTTTGGCAGCCTTTTTTTCTAAATTTGCAGCGCCCCGATATCTATATCTTTTAATAACATATAAACCTATGTCTGTGCCAAATGTGTTGCTTTTATCACAAAATGCACAATGAATATATCAGCTTAGCTGCCCCACTAGTAGTCCCATGTGCCCAAATACTATAGTATGATAAGAAAATGGCTGTATTTCAGAAACTACAAGGAGCACAATCAAGTATTTGGTCTCTATGAACTCATAACAAGCTGATTATCAACGATAGGCACACATATGCAGTGTAAAAAAAATCATATGGAAAACATTTAATAAACAAATTGTTAGCATTTTTTTCCTCATTTTTCAAAAATCCTGACTTTGACTATCAATAAAAGTGTGATTTTTCCTGTGATATAAAAATATCAAGGTTGTGCTGTTAGATACTTTCCCAAAGTATGTCTGCAACAACTTTCAAGACTTTTGACCAATCAGAACAAATGTTGTGGCCTTTTTCCTCATCATACTAAATATAGTCTTGGTCACAAATTGGTTAAAACAGGAGGTAAATAACACTGGAAAATAGCAATGATAACACCACGGCCTACATCACTACACATGATGCGTGCGTGTCTCTCCTGTGTGCACACTCACCTGATTCATACTGACAGAGTGAGGAGGCCGTCCATAATGTGTGCTCAAGCAGAAAAAGTGCGTGTGTTGAGGCAGACTTGGTGATTGATGTGGACTTGTTGTGCCTTGTTTACTTGTTGGCAGCTGACGGACTGACTGACTGGCTGGCCTAAAAGAACCCCCCCAACTAAAGGAAGCACTCCTCTGCTCATTATATACTGTGGAAATGTGTTTGAATGTGTGCGATACATGTTAAACGTGACGGTCTCATGGAGCTGAAGGTGATAATTGTCTGTGGATTTGTCATTTACGAACAAAACCTGCAAATCAACAATTTTTAAAGAGGCAAAAAATAGTCCATTGTTTTCCTCAGACTCCTAATGGCTGAGATGTTTCCAATTTAAAGACAAGACAGCTCATGTTTATGCATAAAAACATTTCCCATCCTCAGAGGGCATTTGAGCCTTCCTTTCCCACATTATGTTCTTCCTAAACATCCTGTTCCTGACACTAAATTATGGAAACAAGATACCAACAAATCTCTGTGTCTGTGCGGCTCACATCTGGCCCCAAGTTGTGTCATACATCTTTAAACATCCCTAGAAGTCATTGAGCAGCCTGGATTCTTCTTCTAATAGGGGAGAGATGGTATGAAAATAACACTTTTCAGATGAACGTCATTTTAAAAGACGAGGTTACTGACAGAAACTAATTTCCTGTGTGAACAACAACTCACGTGTTTTTTTTTTTCTATCAATACCAGGTGTTTTTTTGTGCAATTGTGGACAATTTTGGTATAATTTGACGTTACTTTCGATCCTTTCAGTCGAAAGTAACACAACGGTATACACTTGAATTTTTTTTTTTACGTTATTCTTGTTTTCATTAAACAAGTCTGACAATGTCGTTGTTAATATGTGATTGCAAACATATTATCTTAATAAAAAAATACTAAATTTAATTTTACAACAATAGTATGAACAGTATAACAGTGATTCAGACTCTGATTCAGACAACTTTATTGATAATAACACATCTAATTTCGCTGTTAGACTCAGTAACCAAAGTGTAGAGGGACGAAGGAAACATCTGTTACTTTCATCCCGACAATGACTCCTTCTTTGCTTCTATACTAAAAAAATGTCAAGTTATTACAATTCATTTTGAGGTGAACATGTAATTTTTTTGTGTCAGTGTGTGAGCCCTAACATGTAATAAATGATAGTACTGTGTTGTACTTTAACTTCATTCTCATGAGATGTTAACCATCTGGGTTACAATCTTCTTGTCTTTTTAGCTGATCATGTTTGGGTTTTTTTTATCTGTAGGAGTTGTGCAGTCTTTAAATCTGAATTTTTAAATGCTGAAGCATCGTCATGTGCCAGTGTGTGCTCACACTGTTGATACGGTCTGTGAATGTCTGCACTCTGTTTGCCATTTGCTTTATGTCATAGCCTGTGTGTGTGTGTGTGTGTGTGTGTGTGTGTGTGTGTGTTTGGCACTTTTTTGCTGCATTGTTGCCCAACAACAGATGGCGTCTCCATGTGCTTCCTGTCCTCTCGTCTTCCATTTCCTCCCAGCACGCTCTGCAGCACGCCGCTGAGACTTTACAGAGACATTTCACAATATTCTCCTCTCTCATCCTGGAGGGGAGATCGGGAGAGTTCAGACACGACTGGAGACTAGTAATCACCAACACTCACTTATTTTCACAACAGTATGTCTAAAGGCCATATCTGTAACACTGCAGAGTGCACCACAGTGGTGCTTTTTGTTTTCAACTACTGATCTTTCCTTTTGCCTTTCTGCAGATTTCAATACTGAGGCTGACAGTTCAAGCCTGACTAAACCCTGGAGGTTTTATGTTGTAACCCTATTAACAAGTCATGTCATTTACTAATACCTTATAGATCAGTTATAAGCCATTAATAAGAACAAAGTTTGGCTGGACCATTTGACCAATTACTTGGATTATAATCCATCTATTAACAACTTTAAAATGAACATTTACAACTGCAGACTTGATGAATTAAAACCCTTTTATGAACGACTAATGAACATTTATGACTGCATACCTGATGGGTTATTAGAAAGTGAGAGAACCATTATCAAAAAGCATTTATAACCACTTTATTACCAGATGAAAAGGATATACCCCAGTCAAAGAAAATATTTACAATGTGGCAGCCCAAATAAATGCTTAAATTATTTATCAACTGTTAATAAAGCCATTAGTTGCAACTTATTAAACCATTTATAATTGAAGTCAATGACAGCTGACACTTTGACTTGGAATCTGCAGTGTGTTTCAGCTGCAAATGTCTGCATGTAGGGTTAATCCAGCGGTGGAATGCATTTACTCAAGTACTGTATTAAATACAAATTCATGGTACTTTACTTGAGTATTTCTATTTTATGCTACTTTATACTTCTACTCTAATACATCACAGAGGCAGATATTGTACTTTTCACTCCACTACATTTATCTGACAGCTTTAGAGCAGCTCCAGATGTGTTGATTTTGAATGTTTGTGATAAACTGAAGGATGAAGTGTTCCTTTATGTGTTGAGAAATTTCTCCTACTTCTTAGGCTACATAAACTATTTAAAAAGCCTCTTGGATCAGCTGGAAAATGCATTGTCACAAAGCTGAAAACAGCTGTTTTTCTGACACAATGAAAAATTGTCTTTTTAAAGATACGTGGTTCTCACAGAACAGCGATGCTACAAACATATGATGATCTTATAGACAATGATGCATTGCTGTAGATTAAACTAGCCAACAGTATATAAAGGAGTTAAAACTAGCACAACCTTAAGGGCTCCATATGATATCCAGAGCATTAATAAAGATACGTATAGAGGAGAAGTCGCTCTTCCTCTGTGCATGAATTTCGTACTGAGCACCTTTAAATATCATACAACTTACACATTATTGCACCTGTAATATTAGTCCAGAAACATCAGATATAATAAGAAAATACTGAGAGGGAACATTTTTACCACACAATGACTTTTTGTTGTTGTACTTAAAGGTCCGATATCGTGCTCATTTTCAGGTTCATACCTGTATTTTGTGTTTCTACTAGAACATGTTTACACGCTGTAATGTTAAAAAAAACCTTTATTTTCCTCATACTGTCTGTCTGAATATACCTGTATTTACCCTCTGTCTGAAACACTCCGTTTTAATGCATTTCAATGGAATTGCGTTGCTAGGCAACAGTTTGGGTCCATATTTACTTCCTGTCAGCTGATATTATTTACATACACTGCAACAAGAAAATAAACTGGGACACATTTAGAATGTTTACGTTTAAATCGTGTAATGGTCTAAATATTGTATATTTGTGATATCACAGTTTAACAGTATTTATAAAGCACTTAAACCTGCTTTATAATATAAAACACATGAAAATCTCACTTTTTACAATATGGGACCTTTGAAGTACATTCTGCTGATAATACATACTTTTACTTAAGTAAGGTTTTGAATGCAGGAATTTTACTTGTAGTGTATTTTTACAGTTTCTTCCACCACTGGAATAACTTGTGTTGTTTTTCCACTGTTGGCTCAGTGGTCATTTCAGTCAGTTCATAATGGATACCTTTACATTAGCAGTAGTAATTCTGTCCTCTTGGTCATTGTGTAATCTTTCACAGACACGCTGACATGCTGTTGTGTATGAAAACTCCTGACTGCAGGATTTTCAGTCAGCACTGTGGCTCAGCTTCAGTCTCGGTGACAGGATGAAACTGTAGTAAGATTTGGTTTCGGGGGCGTTCTGTCTTGTGGTAGAAACCGGTCCTGAGGCAGAAAGTCTACTTCTGCTTTCTGCTGCGCACAAAAACAGGAACTTCATATTAGTTTTCATTACCTCTGACCTGCAGCCAGAGAGAATGTAGCATGAGATGCTGATTATCATCATCCTGCCTTCACACATAAAATAACCAGACTAGTCGAATCTTTATTAGTCATAATTCATTTTATTCAATCTTGAGGTCAGCCAGACATCATAATCTGATGGGTTGTTAATGGAACATGTGCAGCTGTGATTTATTACTGTAAATGCCGTTACTGTGACACTATGGCTCTACCTTGTGGTGAGAATATGTACTGCATATTTTACATCATTCTCTATTGTAAGATTTACATAAAAGTACAAGATGACTATTTACATATGTGCTTTTATTTTCTATTTTTACATTCAAAAACAGGAACTATTTCCTACTGCAAATACTGCATTTAAATAGAAGAATACAGAGTATATATATTAAACCTGGTAATTTGCTATATACTGTATATACTGTATGTGCAAAGGCAAAGTAAGCACAATAAATCATAGAAAACTCACAATATAATAAGAGCAGAACATACAAGTAAAAAAGTACAGAGCATGCAATATGAAGAAATAACAGTTTGAAATACAGACAATAAAATATGGAAAATATGTATTATATGCATGATGACATGTGAATCATAAACACTTTAGAATGTTCACAGAAACCCTTATAATAATAATACAGACAATAGTCAAAGTCTTATCTCAAGGTCCATTTATATGATTTTTCCAGAATTTTCAACCACATCTCATGGTCTTCCTCAGCAGATGGAGTTTAGTACATCAGTAACGTGCAGGGGCGGGTTTATAACTTTATTAAAATTAGTAAAATAATTATTAAAGTAAAATAAAACGAAAATAAGATAAAAATATTTTTAGTAAACTGAAACTAAATAAAAACTATATACCTCAAGAAAAACTAAAACTAATCTGAAACTATATTCCCTGGGTAAAAAAATAATAAAAATGAACATTAATTAATTTCAGATTAAATTTTTTTTAGCTATAATATATCACTACTGAAAAAAAAGACAGCATGAATTTCCATCAACTCTTGTGACATTGAACCACAGAAACTGAACGTATTTGACCTTCCAGGAGATGGTGCTATTCTGCAATTGCTTCACTAAAGTAGCACGAAGATTAAACGGTCATTCCTATACAGTTCTCCAAACAGGTATTTTGCATATATGTAACTACATTCTTCTGAGACACCTGGCCCTAACAAAAGCGAACTAAAACAACTGGAAAACTAAAACTTTCTAGAAAACTGAAACTAAACTAAAACTAGCAAACACACTCTAAAAACGAACTAAAATGAAATTGAGAAGTAAAAACTAATTGAAAATCCAAAACTACTATAACCTTTGTCAGCACTCAAATTTTAAACCCTGGTTTTTGGCAATAATATAACTGTAAATTGTTAGTCAGTGTAATAAATGAATGCCAAATAAGCAACTTTAAATGTTCTAATATGAAATAATGTCAATAAATAGCTGCTATTTGTAACTCAGAATAGCCTACAATCATGGTCACATTAAAAAAAAAGGCCCCCCACCTCTCCTACATAGGAGCAGGACCCCAATATCTGGGACTGTTGAGTTACTTGATGGAGATCAGTATAATGCATGGCGGCTATGACCTCTAGTGTTCATGAGCAGATATCACATCCTTTCAATTTCAGACTCTGAATAAAGAAACAGTTTCAAGTGTTTTTGTTCTTGATCTTACAGTTTCCATCATGTACAGTATGTAGGTATACTGTATTGAAATCTACGGAGTATTCCACTTTAAACAGCCACATCCTCCCTTCCTATGTATGTATTACAGATTGTATATTTTTAGTTCTCGACTTGCAAGCACACACACAGGCAACACCCACTGTTTCTGCTTCCTCTGTACGTCTTTCCTCCTATTGCCACTTAACATGCCAAAGAAAACCTACACACACCCACACACAGGTTACAGCATAATGACACATATACAGGACCACCGATATTAATGTTTTCACTTTATTGTTGATTTTCAGCTTTCTGTTTTTGTTTGCCTTGTTATGTACAGTATGTGGACAGGTTTGAATACACATTTGCATAGTCACAAACTGAACAGCCCCATTTTCTCCATTCTGTCGTTTCCCTGGACTCGGTCACATACTCTGATGTGTGTGTGAGTGTGTGTGTGTGTGTGTCCATGCCCCAGTGGGACGGCCACGACCGAGGTCGCTGGGTCAGGGAAACCGGCCAATCAGAGATGTACCACTCCCCATTTCCTGTCCCGAATGGCAAGCATTCCCCAGCAGTCCACCCGAGGATGTCAGAGGAGTCGCACAAATCCTTCAGCTGATACTTTAATAGCTCTTTATTTACACAGGCTGCCGGACACTTACGTCAAGTTCAACTGAACACTGCTGATGTCCTTTTTAATGCCACTGAGAATGGACTGCAAATGGAAAATATGTGGCACTGAGAGCAACTGTCGGCCTGTTGTTATGTAGACTGTAACTCTGTGTGTGGCCAGGCTGGTTTCTCCAAAGAGTTAACTTAGCTGTGTTGATGTTCCATAATTGGATGAAAGACGAGCAAATGGTGCTTGAAATAAACTAGAAATACCAAACATTATGAGCCCAAGAGTGTAACAGCCATATTATTAATGAAGAGGCCAAAAATGTGGTTTAACCCTCCAACATTACTTCTAACGGAAAAATCAGGGAACACACTTAAAAGTGGAATTTGTAGCGAGGGACTTTCAGTAACTGAGGTTATTAGGGAAGTAAAAATAGACCTATTCCATAAAGTATCCTTGTGTATCACGTAAAGAAACAAAATGTACTGGATAAGCTGCTGGTTGAGTTCCTGAGCCGGGCAGAATAAACATTCCCACTCCCGGCCACCAGGGGTCAGACGCCGAGAGTGTAGGATGTTTACACTTCCTGGAACTCAGAGGTCAAAGGGCAACTTTACACCGTGTATGAAGTTAGATGATACTAATGTTGATACTCTAACACATTTAAAACCTGAGAATATCTTCGAAATAGAAACCAGTGTGAACAGATAGTGGATCTTGACATTGTTTTGTCTTTGAGGAGACAAAGGTTCTGTTTTGCATATACTGTACTTAAACAGTCAGTTCAAACAAATTAAGGGAAAAAATATGTAATACATTCATACCTCTCATGCAACGGTTCCCAACATTTCTGGTCTGTGACCCTTAAAACGAAGCAATGTCAACCTGCAACCACTCGTCACAGGTTGCGTATGAGTTTTGAGCTTAAAATAACAACAAAAATATAAGAAGTGGACGTAGTCACCATGACGTCACCCATTGGTTTGTGGACTGCTGTTTTGAAGCTTCGAGTTCAGCATTTAGGCCGTCGCCATCTTGTTTTTTTGCAACCAGAAGTGACACTAAAGAGTCGAGCCAAGTACAACCAAACATTGAATAAGACATTTTTAGATGACCAAAATGTTACAGTTAACTTTCATGAACTGAAAACACACTGTGAAATGGTTAACGTTGTAAGACGAAAACACGGACAACTCCCAGACCGGACAACGCCGTGGTAGCGACCTGTCAATCACAAGGTAGCCACGCCCTAAAGCATACCCTGCTTTATGGTCTATTTGACTCTAAATGGGACCATAATTTACTAAATGAACATCATGCTGTATTGAAGAAGACTTGAAACTAGCGATTGAGACCATAAACTCATGTTTACAATGTTTACTGACGTAATAAATCAAGTGAGAAGTAGGATAATTTTCTCATAGACTTCTTTTTGCAACCAGAGGAGTCGCCCCCTGCTGGCTGTTAGAAATAATGCAAGTTTAAGGCGATTCAGCGTTGGCTTCACTTTTCAGAACGGGAGGTTGCCGTCAGGCCTAAAGAGATCAAATTATTCATTAATTTGCGAGAGAAAAAGCAAATAATAGGTTTAAGTCTGAAAAAGTAAACATAATTTTGTGTGGCAGATCTCCTTCCCTATCCGGTCAATCTTCTCATGCCTCTAAGATTTATCTAGCGACCCTCACGGGGGTCCCAACCCCCAGTTTGAGAACCAGCGCTCTAGTGGTAGCTAGCCATGCAGATAGTTTGAGTTTTATTTTCCCAGGTTTTGAAATATCAACCTAAAATGTCTGCCTGGAGTCGCATTGAACGCTGTGTTTTCATAGGTTCTATTTCGAAATTTCCGTTTTCCCCCTACTGAGACAGATTTGACAGGAAATCAGCTGGATTATTTCTATTTTAAATAAACTGATGCTGGATTTAGTTACATCTAAATACTGTAGCAGCAACAAATACACTGCTGCGTTATGAGCTGCTTCTTTCCACGTAGAGGAGCTTTTTCAGAGCTGAACTCTATTTCCTGGGTTTTCCAGCACCAAGGAAGGAGCGCTGAGACTGTTTAGACAGAAACTGCAAGAAGCCCAGCATGTTTTCATTCATGGTATGATGAATGTGGGGGTGGGGGGAGTCTGTAATATTAGAATGCTTCCTTCCTTCCTTCCTTCCTTCCCTGTCTGTGGTCCTGTAGTGGACGTTACACCCACTTCCCTTCAGCTCCGACTGATGAAGGAGGGGAGAAGAATTCAAACCATTCAGGAATGACCAGTTTTGTCTCCTCTCCTGTTTCTTGTTCTACCTTCTTCTCCCACATGTTCATCCTCATCTTCCTCACTTTCTCCTTCTTCCCATCTTGCTCCTCTTTCCCTTCATCCTTCCTTTCCTCCCCCCTCCTCCTCCTCCTCCTCGTCCTGTCCTTGTCTCTAAGGAGAGGATGAAGCCGCTCCCATCCACTGGGAACTGAATGGCCTGAATGGAGACAACTATCACTGGAATCACATTCCTCTTCCTCCCTCCAGTTTTTTTCTGGGATTTTTTGCTTTGTCCCATTGGTACATATTTACTTTAGCTGTGCATTGAGTCATCCCCCATGATTAGATTAAGTTGTTCTCACTAACAGCCCTTTCTCACAAGTTCATTCACACAGTATTTATCGGGAACTGATTGAGGAAATGAAAGTCACTCTGACTGGTCACAAGCTGAAAAGGTGGGGAACTCTGAAGCCCCTGACTTTAGTATATTCTGAGTAAATGTAAGCCTCAGCTGCCATTGGTTTGCAGCAGGGTGGGAATCACCAGAGGCCCGATACAATATTATCACGATACTTAAGTCACGATATTATGATCTTATTGCGATTTTAAATATTTTGCCATTAAGTGGGATCCATCGGATATTCTGCTTGCCTCCTGCTCAGATGACATGACCTTAAAGATTTGAGGAGTATGAAGCAGGAATCCTGTGTCCATGACTTTCTGTAATACACATCTACATATAGCCATTACCACAACATTAACCAGCTCCACTGGTCCAGTCCAGCCATTGGCGACAACAACGTGACAAAAGAGGACCGTTCAATGGCGAGATTGCATGATAAATGTCAAGACACTGTCAGCTTCTTTACAACATATGATTGTCTGACTGCTCACGTTTGTTGTCCCATATAGGACCAATTTGTAGCAGGGTTATATAGCTTACTATTTCTTTGATATCTTCCGTAACCATTCTCTGAATCAGCAGTAATAGCAGTGTGTCAGTGGTGTCAATGACCTCAGTGAACTTCCCACACATTACGTGGCGTGACGTATACAGCAGGAGAAGCGTGTAGCGATGGTACTAGCAGTTGGCTGCTGCAAACATCCGACTGAAAGCCCCAGAATCAAACACCAGCTTCCAGTCAAGGATGTTTACAGTAGCCCTGACTGCCAACTGGCAACCAGGAGAGGATACAGCATCTACGAACACACTCATGAAGGCCTGCACCGTCACTGCAAAAAAAAAAAAAAAGTCCATCTTAACATTTTATTTAGTCAAACAAGTGAAAAACTCTACATTAAAAAAAGGGATTTGCATTGGACACAAGTGACATTATCAAACACCAGTTGGTGAATTCCTTTCACCTGTATTAGGAAACAAGTATTCTGACTGCTATATCTTATGATAACCGAGTATCTAGAGAACCAACAGATTATATTACATATATAACAATACAAGAGTGGATACAGTGCTGACATGAGAGAACAGAATTACACAACTCTCCTGGAAAAATCCAGCTTCTGTCCCGCTGCCAACCTGGTGACTTTCCTCTACAGTGTGACGGTGTCACTTCCACTCTTCCTGCTGTCTGTTCTTATTCTCAAACTAGCAGACCTGCTTCTTGCTTCAGAGGCATAATAATAATAATAATCCATCATCACACAAAAGTACAGGATGACTGTAAAATTATACTGGTGCTGCTCTTTACAAAGCAGAGGATTTTATTTTTTTATTTTTTTTATTTAATTTGAGACGGAAGAGAATCATCTTTTTTTGGTTTTCTTTGTTTAGTATGGCTTTTTTAAAAAGCAAACAAAAAAAACCCCAAGTAATTCTGAAAAGTAAAAAAAATTCTGAAAACGTGATGGTACTCGTTTTTCTACAGTATCGCAGGTGCTGTCAAGGCTTGAGACTAACATCGTCCCGGGGACAATACAAATTGTGTTTGGGACGCAGTAAACTCACTACCGACGCGTCCTTGGGACTATATTTTCCCCGATAATGCTACATTGCAAACAACAAATTTGTGTTGAAATCAGCAGGACAAGAGCTAGCTAACGTTAACTAGCTCTCGTCCTTCCGATTTCAACACGCGAGGTACATTATGGTGTGTTCAGGCTCTATTCAGTAAAAATGGGCGAAGGTAAATTATAACGTTTTCATGATTTGTTTAAATGTAATCTCGTAAAATGTAGTTTTTGGCGAGAAACTTGAATAAATCCAGTTGTTCTAAGGAGATGTTTTCACAGTAATATAAAATAGATAATAGAGAGGGAATTATGACCTGTTTAACTTCCTAACAAAAAAACAGTATGCCAACGGTAATAAAAGATGTTGAAGTAAATGGAATTTATTGTTTTTACTTTTGTTTTTTTACCGTGTTATCAAATTGGCATTGAGAATCGTGGAATTTCACTGGTATTGGTATCGACCACAAAATGTCTGGTATTGTGACATCCCTAGTTTGGGTGTTTAGTTACTCTTTAAAAGGATATTTTAAAAAATGGTATTTGAATACAACTGCAACACAAGAGCAGCAGGTCGGTGCACGAGCCCTGTTCACACACACTTCAGTGTCAGAGAGTAGGCCTTCATTCTCTCTGTTTTACAGTGCAGACTTAGTGCAGAGCAGTGACCAGTAGAGTTACTGGTTTCCACCATGTTTTCTTCCCCTTGCTTTGTTGTCCAGTAAGCATTCTATCAGCATGTGACATTCCACAACCTTAACTCCCAACCCACACACACACACACACATATTTACCATGTAAACACAGCTCGGCCTCTGTGTTTAGCCATCATACACACTCCCACAGCTCAGCATACGTACACACACACACACACACACACATCTAATTACTTCTTCACACGCAAATGAATGTGGCGGACTCCCATAGTGCCCTTTCTGACCCCGCTCTCCCGGACCCAAACGCTCACTTCCTGTTTCTTCCTCCCTCTGCCTTACTCATCCACTTTTACTTTTTATTAGCAGACCGCACACACACTCGCAAAGTGAACTCGCGGTGCCCATACAGTATCTGTTTATAATACAAACTGTCCTTCACACACCTGTGCCTGCCGTGCTGTGTGACTGGACTCATTTAAGTACTTGAAGGATGGCCTGGGCCTCACAAGTTGCTCTTGATGACTTATTATGTGTGTGTCTTACAGCGAAAGAGTGAGTTTGCATGTCTTTGTTAGCATGAATGTGCCTTTGTGTGTGTGTGTGTGTGTGTGTGTGTGTGTGTGTGTGATAGAGTTGGAGAGCAAGAGAGCATGTAATCACATGCGTGTCCTGTGCTGAGATAAAGACAGGAATGCCATTTCTCCCCCGTTCCCTCCCTCTCCTTCACTAACAAAAGACCGAAGTGTCAAGCTAATGTAAAGCAAGCAGCGCTTTTTAACCAACATGTAGTAAAACTGAATGAAATGTGAGTTTCAAAGTCACTTGGAGCTCCTGACATTAGCCTGTACACTGGATCGGATGTAACCGTTCTATTTTAGCTGACGGACTTCCCAGCCGAGGTGTGTGAGAGCATGATCCGGACATATTCTTAAAGCTCAGTAGCGACTAAAATAAAGCAGATCAAAATCTTTCTTTAATTTAGTCTTGTGTGTTTTTTCCTCCTCAGCCTGCTAGTGTTGCAGGTGAAGGTGACCCTCTTCTGACACCCGGGTTGGCCAAATAACACGACACAGATTCTCCTTTTAGCCGCTAATGACTGTTGCTTTCGCCGGTTGAACTGACAAACGTCGCCGTAATTTCTAAATCACATGAGGTCCCCTGGTAGTGGTACGGGATTGGGAGCATTTCTATTGCCTCTAAACGGCTCTCAACATGGCTATGGCAAGCAATGGCGAGCAGCTAACGGTACTAACAGCGCTAAACAGTGCAAACAACGGTGAAAATGCTGAAAGAGATAACAGTGTTTACTTAAGAGGGAACCAGAGGGCGGGTGCTATTAGCCTGTGAAAACGCCGTTGGTTGGGATGACGTTTTCAGCTGTAAACGCCATATGGGAGAAGTACAGAGCAGTAGCCATGAACTACCCGGTAGGGCACGCTCACATGCACTAAAAGGCACTCACGGCCGGCCCCGCTATGTCAACAAATATAAATGATCCAAGTCATCACCAGAGGGTGAGGTCATCTGTTACAACAAAAGCTGTCAGACAAAAGTAAATGCCAGGAACAGGAAAGAGGTTTTTTTTGATACAACAAAAATATACAGTATGTCCTTGTAAACAACTAACAAGACTAAGTTGCGTCGCCTCACGTCGCCCTTGTCTTGGCTGACAAGTTGCATTTGAACACACCGAAACCAAAAAGCCTCCGACACAGGCAGACTAAAGCCAATAGTGAAGGACACACCACAAAAACTAGGCTGACTGACGCTCACCGACGGCCATAAACTATCCGACGGCCAAATGTCGGCTTGGTGTGTCAGGGCCTTAAGAGTCTACAGAGCCATGCTAGCGGCTCTGTAGACTGTTATTACGCACAGTGAGATAAATGCTAACATCAATGTGCTAACTTGTAGACAGATTTTGTTATACAGACTTTGTGCTAAGATAAGCTAACAGGCTTCTGTACATCGTGCACACACACAAAAAGCAGTTTCACTTAAAGCCAGCTCAGTCAAACACCGTTGCGTGTGCCCATTTTTGATCACGCTTTAGCAAAAGTTTAGTTGAACTGTTTACTGAGTGTGGAAATCTGTCATATTTCAGTATTTACGTCTCGTCTGTGACTCAAATGGTCAGTCTGCTTCCGCTCCAGAACAAAGTGGCAGAAAATCCCAGAGTTAAAAGAAACTAACTCTCCGCTATGCCCTTGAGGTAATCCTTGGAAGCCTCGAGAGCCCTTGACTCGTGGTCCCGTATTGTATGAATGCTCTTAACTCCAGGCAGTCTATTGTAAATACGCCTAATGGACGGTCCGACAATGCTTCAGGAATTCTACTTATCCAACAGTACGTGTTATTTAGCTCTAATTACATGACATGTGTGTTACTGCATTCACACTATGTCTCAATTACTGTCCATGTGTTTTTGTAGAATAGCAAGATGCTCTTGTGCAAATATGCATGTGGACTGTATGTATGTGTGTGTGTGTGTGTGGAATACTCTCTCTCTCTCTCTCTCTCTCTCTCTCTCTCTCTCTCTCGGTTTCTCTCTCTCTCACTCAGGTCACTTGGGGAACAAAGCAAACTTTATCAGAACATTGCAATCCTGCATTCCCCAGATTCTTAGCGCCTGGCAACCAGCTAACACACAGAGCGAAGAGGGAGAGAGAGAGAAAGAGGAGGAGGAGGGAGGCAAGAGGAAGACAAGAAGAGGAAGGTATAGAAAGAAATAAAAGCAGGTGTACACATTACTGTGACTTCTAGTTCTTGCACACAGTGTCTGCTACAGGTTTGAATCTACACTAGACTGAAAGAAAGACAGTTTTGTGTTTTAGCTGCACAAAAATGATAGAAAACAAATCATACTGTGTGTTTGCAGATTGATTTGATTGGTTTGTTGGCCAAGTGTGTCAGTTCCCTAAATCCCAGGCTATGTCAAAAACCGGACACCCACCGTTATTTTACAAAAGTTTAAAATCTACTTACATAGGTGGACTAACTTTATGGATAAAAAAGGGATTTGGTCTCAGTAAAAAGGCCATCTTAAAGAGAATATCAGGAGACATATGCATGGACATATTTTTAAAAATACACAAAAAGTAGTTTAGTCTTTGTACAGTTTGCTACTATTTAGAAATATACTGTTCTCTATTGTACGCCGTGAATGTCAAAGCCAGATGCGATTCAGAAATCCGGCTATTAAATGAGGCCCGTCTTATCAGCAAAAGTACATACCTGGCAGTGCATGACTAAGGGGCGCTTTTTCAGTTTGGCTTCCATGCAATCCAGCCAGCAGCAGCTCCTATTTCGATAAAATCTCAACTCTTGACACCGCTCGCTGCCAGAACCAAGGTGGCATTTTGGTTTGGGACAAATAACAGGTGAATAACTGATTATCAAAGTTGAAATTTGCCCAGCGAGTGCCTTCTAAAAGAAAGAGTCTTTGAGTCGTAGTGCAGTATTTTAAGGAGTTTTTTCGCTCTTTTTCTGAAAAGCTGGGAACAAAATGACGAGTGTCGCAAGTTTAGCGTGACGTTCAGCATGACAGGGTTTAAACATTAGCACCAGCCACCAGCCAAATACTGGTACAAGTGGCTGCTACATTTGCTTCACTCACCAGCCAAAAAAAACATTGGTAATCTATTGAGTGACTGATAGATTTTGGAATCCACAAAAAAAATTATTTCCAACACTGTTTAAACTACAAGTTAAAGTCTAAAGTGTGCGTTTTTTGTGTGCCCCCCTCGCATACAACCAGTTTGACGTCGCCATAATCCAACCATTACAAGTGGACGTTTTCAGGCTCTGTGGAAATCTTATATCATGTTATGTGAAAAGGACTGCAAGTTAAGGAATCGTTCAACATTTTCGGACAGGGAGGAGGTCGGGGTGGATGGGTGGGTCAAAACTGACTTTCGCCCAGGAGACCGCTGTTCGTACCCCGTGTGAAACCAAAAGTCAACGTTGATTTGTCATGTAACTTACGTATTTAAGTTATGCTGCTTCCGTATTGTAACCCAAACGCTGACTTATTTGTCACGTAACTTCCTCACTTAAGTAACGCCACTTCCGTGATCTTTTCCTAAACCTCACGTTTATTTTGAAAAGACTGCATGCATGTAACGAGCAGAAATTGACGTGTGTTGCTGGACATTCGAAGTAAAAACGAACAAAAAATGAGGAATAACTTTTCGTAACATATACGA
>CAKALU010032854.1:0-25580 GCA_916700995.1 Hozukius guyotensis
ATATTACATTCTTTGTTGTAGGTTTAGCTACGAATGTTGTACGAGACCAACCTGACATCTCCACTATCAGTAACTCTTTATTGCAGCTGTCTGATGTTTACTTCATGTTGTTATGGACACACCGTTATGGGACAAATTTCCTCAAAAACGGTTTCCTTGTTAACTTTGTAAAGTCTATCAGTATCATTCTAAATAAAGTCTGAATAAAGCTTTACTGTACCACACAGCATGAGCGTGTAAAGCTGGAGGTTTTGTAGGCTGGAACAGTGAAGGATGTGAGTGCTTGTTGCTGCTCCGCTCAGCAGCAGTGATAAAGTTTACACAGAACAGATGCATGCTGGGAGAGTTTATCACAGCTGCAACTGCACCATCTGTGTCATCTCCCTCCTCACAGGATGTTTTTCATTATTTATTCTGATTTAAAGAGTTACAGAGTACAGCATCCCTGAAAGCTGAAAGTTTCCTCTGCGGCCTTCTGCCGCCACTCGCTCTTCTTTCTTCTCTTTCTTTCTTTCTTTCTTTCTCTCCTCAACGACTCTCAGATATAAAAGTTTTCCACCAACAACAGAGCTACTTTTCTTCACCATAGTGCTTTTTAAACTGGACTTTTTACAGCTTTAATTTAAACTCTGAATGCATAACTTTCCTTTTTTTTCCCACCGCCGCTCTCCTACTTTAACTTGAGGATCTGGGCGTCTGCCATCACGGGCACAAATAAATTCTATATAAGGGAAACTCTGCAGCCGGGACTCAGTCTTTGGCTCGACAGCAACGATATGGTCTTTGGCCCCGGCCAGGTCGGCAGCGTAGATCATCTCAACTGCCCAACAGTTCATTAATTGTCGGTGCTCAGATTTCTGCTGCTGCAGCTCACAGCAGAGAGAAACACGCCGCTCTGACCGATCCATTGGACGGCAGGACGGCGACCGCCCCGACCTCAGCTCCTCCTCCTCCTCCTGATGTGTCAGTTAGTGTCTGCTGCCTGGCAGAGGAAGGAAGGAGTCAGCAGCGGGGGTGAATGAATGTGTTTTGGCACGGGGGGAGTCAATAGTCTTGATTTGACACGATCAATCCTCTCCGGCACACCTCGCAGTCAAATAACCCCCGGACAAATTAAAAGCAGGAGTTTCCTCCGCTGCAGAAAGAAAGAAGAAAAAAAAACAGGAGGAATTGTTGAGGAAGCTGATAACTGAGGAGAGAGAGAGAGAGAGGAGGAGGGAGGGGTTGCATTCAAAGGATCCTGAGCTTCGCCTCGCTCACATTATCACCACAGTACAAAGGGCCAAATATATGCAGTGGCTTTTCGGTGGCACAAAGCTGATTAGCGGAAGGTAGCCCCCATTGTGTGGAAAATCACTTCCACGGCTGTAAAGCAAGTGATTTCATATCCTTTTTTTATTTAAGATTACACAGCAAGTGCCTAATCAGCTGATCCTTAATCATCAGCATTGTGCCCCTTCGTGTTTCCTGTAACCTCCCGTCTCCCCCTGCCGACTGCCTGGCTGACGACAGAGGTTATGAGAGGAGGAGAGAGAGAGAGAGAGAGGAAAAGAAATTCACTTCCAACATAATCGCCTTAAACAGCCCGGCTCCGTCTCCATCTGCAGCAGCACTGGTTGCTTCATCTGTTCTCATATCACATTAGAGCTCGTACAGGCCTGCAGGAGGAGGGAGAGGAGGGAGGATGGGCGGGGGGGGATGGCGTCAGAGCGGAGGGGGGTAAAGAGAGGTAATGAATCAATTATCACTTCCTGGAAAAAAAGACTGCCGTCTGCCATCAGCAGCCTCAGCAGGCCTCAAACCTCCAGAGCATCACCTTGTTGTTGTCGTTTGACTCATTTACACCAAGAAATACGTTGATAAAATACATCTACTTTATATATAAATATACACACTACATGATGTCAAATATGGGAACATCTGGACAGTTAATGAGCTGCTATAATGGCCTCCGTTTGTGGAGTCCCAACTCGTCACACACTGCCTCCCCGTGGCAACAGAACCACTGTAGTTAGGTCGAGCTTAAAACTACTACATCAGTACGTGTGTTTTTACTGGCTGTGTCTCGGAACCTGAGTTGAGTAGATTATCAACTGCATCATGTCCACCTTTGGTTTTGCCAAAATGTCCTAAAATAATGGTACAATTAAATGTTCAATTTGTTTTATTCAGCCTGTACTGCATCACTCTACAATGACTACGTTTACATGCACTAAATATTCCGGGTATCGCCCTTACTCCGACACAGACAGTATTCCTACTAAGCTGTTTACATGGCTACTGAAAATGAATATTCCCGTTTACATGCAGCCGTGCATACTCTGCTTAACGTAAAACGCCCCTGTGACGTACATCCTAAGGCTTCGCCCGTTAAATAACTTAAATTTCCCTCCTTTCATAAGGTTTAAAACTTGGTGGTTATGTATTTCTGCAAACTGTCGGTTAGTTGATTTGTGTACATCGCACAGATCTGGCCGTGTGTCCAACACGTTCTCATCCCAACTCGTCACATACCGCCGCTTTGTCTCGCCCCTCGGCGTCACTTTAAGATCAGGCAACAAAACCACTATAGATCGGTTTAGGAAAGAACTACATGATTGGGCTTAAAACTACGTTTGTACAGTGAAAATTAAACTGAACGTTGCGAACACGGGACACGAACAGCGCCGGCACAATTTCTGGGAGCCTTTACTGTTGCCGCAGACGGGTTTACATTGTCACGCTTGGTGCATTATCTAACGCCGAAGGCCGTGAGACTCGGTGTTTGACGCCCTGGGAATGAGAGCGGGTTGGGTGTCCACATCCTTTTATGGTTGTACTCTATCTATAGATACCTGCAAAAGACATTACAGCCCATCCATAATGTACCACGAGTGGCTGTAAGTCTTAATAATGCATAATGATGTCTTAGCAGTGGTGTAAGTTTGACTATTATAATACTTTAAAGGGTCATGTATTACAGTGGCTCATTATTACTCAATCCATTTTTCATGACAGGCTATACAGGAGATATGAACCTTATGGTGCTCTGAAGTAAGAAAGACATTAAAGAATGTCACAAACGTCGCCCAGCTGTTTTCATACTTCTGATTACTACCTAACACTCAACACGGAGGACCATGACGGACCTCTGGAGAACGGTATTTCTTGAAGCCCAGTATGAATCTCCAACAGCACACATTAGAAGTCAGATCCATGGGCCGGACGTCTAAATGATGCGTGAGCAAAAAAAAATAATATTTCATGCATATGCAATTTCCCAAATGTGCACAATGTTTTGTGGAGCGTGCCGAGTGTGATATAGTGAAGCAGAAACATGAGAGGGATGAATCAAATGATAAAACAGAATTTGTTGAGCTTGCTTATTTCACTTTATGTGATTTGTTGGAGTCTGATCTGAAGGTGCATTTAAACATGTTGTCTCAATTCATTATCTTTCATTTCAGAGACATTTTATTTCCCATTGCCTTTGCTCTTTTAATGTTGTCCTTCATTGTGAAGCACTTTCTAATATATTTACTTCTATGAGTGCTATAAAAAATAAAGCATTGATTAGCTGATGTTTATTGATGATGATGATGATGACTGACGGTTTATAGCTACATGTGTTGAATTAATGATTGCGCAGCAGCTATAAATAGCTACAACCTGCTGATGATGATTGCACTTCGTTGTTGTTGAGAGGTCGAAAGACGAGCAGAAGAACTGCAAAGAGTTTGTTACAGTTTCAAGAACCACATATTCTGGCATGGATTGGGTTTTTATTCTACATATTTATATCAAATATGAAGCTGCTTTAGTTCCCGCTCGGTCACATCAGTCCACCAGGTGTGCACGCTGCATTTTAAGGCGGAATTGTACTTCCCAGAAGACACATGTACACGTCCCTGAGAGCCGACACACATAAAGAGGCCTGCAGAGGAGTGAGTGAGCTGATTGATTGATTCAACTCAAGTCAGGAGGCGCCTTTGAAACGGAGATTAAATAAATGTAATGTAGCTGAAGCTTTTATTCAGAGTGACTTACAATAAGGTGCATTCAACCACAACCCCAAACCTGCAAGAATCAAGCAACTTCAACAAATGTGCTGATGCACTTCAACTGCCATCTTTAGAGACAATAAGAGATAAACGTTAACGTCAAAGTACGCGTATAAAAGAAAGGCTAAAGAGAACATCTCTCAGCGACCCTTGTGCACGTCTACATCTAGCCGGGAGATCACTCCTGCTTTAAAGGTGCACTGTGTATCTGGCGGCATCTAGCGGTGAGGCTGCAGAATGAAGTGTGTCAAGCGTGTTAGGGAACTACGGTGGCCGACATGAACGCAAACGCAAATGGCCGTCTCTAGAGCCAGTTGTTGTTTGCTAGTTGTTGCTCATTTGGAGAATAGCAGAGCCAGTGTTTGTCTACATGGGAAGTGAGTAGTGAAGCAAGAGAGGGAGAGAGAGCGGCGGCGAATGTCTGCAATGGAGCAGAAGACAGAGTTAGTTTAGCTTTGAGAATATCAAGTGAAAGTTCAGTGGAAGTTGCAGATTGTGCAGAAATAAATGCTGCAGAGGTTCCCCGTGTCTTAACTCTGGAGCGAGTAACGTTATCGACTCCGGCCCGAGCAGGAAAGGTTAACACAGTGGTTTGTCCATTCTGGGCTACTGTAGGAACATGGCGGCCGGCTCCGTGAAGAGGACCCGCTCCCTTTAAACAGCTTATTCTACTAAAGATAACATACTTGTCAGTATTATATTCCATTTCTGCCAATAGATCCCCCTAAATGTTACACACTGGACCTTTAACCCCGCGAGGAGGGGGAGGATCACTGTCCTCGGTGCTGAACTGGAGTTAGAGGAGCTCAGAACAAGTTAGAACACTGATGATGAAGGGCGTGTCTAAGTGCTCTCATGGGTCACAGTGAGAGAGATTCATCAAACAGATCCAGGTGTACGTACAGTACACATATGTATGACTTTGTGGAGAGTCATGGCTACACTGTGTGTACACAGTGTTTTATGTCTCTGACCCAACTGTATACATGTACCATGGTGTTAGGAGCATAACGGTGCATTCTGACAAACACATTGTTCAACCATTACAGCTCCACGCTGCACCATCTAATGCCTTTTTAACTTCTAATGCTAAATGCATGCAGTAATTAAGAACTTTATATTTGAACTTATACGATGATGATCATACTTAGGTTAGGTATTGTTGTAATACAACATAATGCATTATCAAGGCATATTTAATACATTATTTATATCATATATGGGCTTAAGCCAATTTACACAGATCAACCGTGCTCACATGTAAAATATAAAGACAGACTTCAGTTCAAGAGCCATAAAAAAATATGAAGAATATGAACTAATCTGTCAGCGCATCACTTCCTGCAGCTGCAACATCATCGACCTCTGCAGTCACAGCAGGCTTTTATGTTAATGCTTTTTTTTTGAAGTTGTGTGTCACAAACAAAACATTAAAAGAAGAAAAAGAGACTGAAGCGCTCACTCAACCGATCTTATTTCATCCTGCGGGGCTTTAAGAGTCTCCAGCAGGCGAGTTCTGAGGGTAAATGAGAACACGGCAGTAAAAATCAGCTTCTGCCGCCGCTGGAGAGGAGGGATGGAGGAGGCCACCAAGAAGGGGAGATAATGGAGAATTTATGTTCTCTCTGAGAGGCCCTCTTAGCTGGATTTAATTCTCTTAATAGTGGCAAGATCTCAGCCGGCAACACTCGGGCTCTAACCTGCCCCGCAGTTTGAAAGCCGGACGTGAGGGGGGGGGGGGGAAGCAACAGATGCATAATAAATGAACGAAGCCCTCTGGCTATGGAGAGACGTAATTGCTCTCAGCACCGTTAATGTTTCATGATTTTAATAGCTGCGTTCAAACGGTTTGACAGAGATACTTGGCGAATGTGCTGATGTCACCAGGATGATGATGCGGGTGAAGAGGTGAGAGGGGAGAAAGGCTTTTCCTCTGAGTGGATGACGGCGTTACGAACGGTTACACAACGCTGAGCAGCAGCGCCACCACCGGACTCTCTGAGGATCCAACACACGTCTTTATGGAATCATTCAGATTAGAACAGTGGAGGAAGAGAGTTCAATTCAGATTGAGGAGATGGTAACATGGTATGGAGTACAAACAACATACACTGCAATGATAAAACAATCCTGGTAGGAAGGAAGTGCAATATAAGAAAAACAGCCATTTTATTTACCTATAAATGTTGGCTTATCCAAAAACAATGAGTTTAAACACGACGGTGGGGAGAGCGTGTAAAAACAAAAGCTGCATTATTCCAGAGGAAATTCATAACATGAAATATTTAGTGTTTAATTTGACTGAAAGGTTGAAGAAAAAGAAACATGCAGCATGACTCTCCTGAGGTCTCCTGCACTCAACACTCAACGGAGAACCTATTTCCTTCTGGATTACGTTTGTCGGATCAATAACTGACTATGAAAGTCTGCAAAGTCCACACACGGAGACGGTCGGGGTGGTAGATGGGTCCAACAAACACAGGACTTTCTCCCAGGAGACCGCTGTTTGTGTCCCGTGTGAAACCAGAAGTCAACGTTGATTATTTTAATTTACGTAACAAACATAGTTATTTTAAGACAAACCACGATGTTTAACTAAACTAAACCTATCAAGTCGTTTTGTTGAGTTGTTTTTTTGGTTTTGTTTTGCGTCAATCTACAACGTTAACCGCTTGTTTAAAACTGCGACCTCCTCATCCTCTGGGGAGCAGGAATATGGTCAGTATATTCAATAGAAATCTGTCCATTATATTTCTATTTGTACAAGTGGAAATGTTGCTCTGATAGTTACACCAGAAGGAATCTTTAGGGCCACCAGTAGGTTATATATGGCTATAATAAACAGAACAAATATCCAATATAAACTCTTATATTGTATTTTGACACAACGTATCCTCATACAACGGTTCGTATGATATCTGACGAAACAGTTTTCATTCGTTTTTCCTACGAATGTCCAGCCGACTGTTGTCAGGCTCTTAAACAGGCATTATCAGAGGCTATAAGCCGTGTAGATGTGGGTCAGTAGGGCCCTGCTACACCCAATATTAGGTGTTATCATCTGTTCAGATGGTCGATCAGTGAAAGAAGGTGTAAAAGAAGACAACAGCTACACAGACCAGGTGGGAGAGGTCAAACAAACACAGGACCCCCACCCAGTGAAACCAACAATGCTATTTTCAGCCCAAACATGATGTTTTTACCTAAACCTATCCAACTGTTTTTATTGCCTAAACCTAAAGTAGAAGTTGTTTCATTCAGTTTTACAGCGTGTTAGAACGTGTTGCTCGAGCCTGATAACAGTCAGATCGGGAACGTCCAGCAAGACGTGTTACACGCGTTACATACATACAGTCTTTTCAAAATAAACTTCCGTCTTCACAGGAAGGTTTAGGCAACGACTACTTGGTTAGCTTTAGGAAAAAGATGGTGGTTTGGGTTAAAATAACTACAGAAGTGGTATTACTTAAGTACGTGACTTATGTGCCAAATAAATCAACGTTGACTTCTGGTTTCACACGGGACCTGAACGTCGGTCTCCTGCTGAATGTCCGGTATTTTTTGACCCACCCATCCACCACGACCTCCTCCCTACGCAGCGTTTGTCACTTCCTGGTTCACGATTATGTTAATTAAACACAAACTGATTTTGTGGGCTATACAGTGCATTACTTTTCGTAGGTATAACTAGGATCGTTGTACGAGAGCAGCCGGTCTGACATCACGTGAAAGTTTAACCTGACAAACACGTTCTTGGCCGCCCTCACTGTGATTACTTCCTTTTAAAATCTACCCCGTTCCTCCCTCCGCCCTCGCTGGCTCTCTACTCATCTGCTCCATGCCCCACTTGACTCTGATGATATGAGATTTCAGTCCCCATGGCAACGGGCGGGACTCGTGACCATCTCCACTTTCCTGTCTCTAATTCCTGCCCCTTTCATTTGCATAGAAATAACATTTTGGGATGAATGAGCGGTCCCCTCCAGTCCCGCTCTGTCTGTCTGAGCGCTCCGAGCATCTTATTTGTGTTCCCGCCCGCCCGTATCAGCGCGAACATTCACCTCGTGATGTGAATGATGAAGCTGACGGCGTAGAGGAGCTGATCTGATCTCTCCGAGCTCTGGGCCTCATTTTAATATCGCCTTTGGCCATGTATTTTTATTACACTCATATTTCATCAAACAATCTCACCAACAAGCGGGTAATGACATAATTAACCTACAGGGGGGAGTGCCCTCGCCGCCAGGACAATGGATTTAATTGGAGAGGCTTCAAAGCAAGGCCGGCCAATCAGAGAGGTCGGAGAGAGGCGGGACGGCGAGCAGAGCGCCGCCGCTGTGCTCGGAAAAAAACAGAGAGCAGCAGGCAGCGACGCCGAGCACGGAGTTAATGAGGTTTTAATGACATTAACTTTCAGGTCCAGGCAGTGCTGAGCTCCGTGTTTTACATCCAGGTCAGTGATACTAGAGCTATTAAAGGGCTTCATATTCTGAAGAAATTACAGCAATTTAGCCTTATCTTAATTGCAGTTTTCTCAAAATGCAGATCATTATTCTTCAGAAATGGCAGAGTTTTGAAAGCAGGGTAAATTAAGATGAATTTAGATACACGTAGGTTGCTTCTGTTTTCTTTCTTTCTCCATAATAAAATCGTATTATTCAAATCCACCGAGCGGCTGCAGTTGGACTTTTTGCCACGTACGTTGTTAGTGGTCATAACTCTTCCCCTTCCCCCCCCCGGTGCCGTGCTAATGGACTACCTGTAGGCTCCCTGCACAGTTTGCTGTATAGATTACTTACACCAGAGGTAACTAATAACCTAAATGAGCTTTAGTTTCTGCCAGAAGACTTTCTGTAACGAGAAGGTTTTGTTTTTTTCTCTTGCAGGACCCGAGGACGGTGATTATCTCGTCGAGGCTGCCTCATCAACTCCTGCTCAGATTATACTCAAGTTTTTTTTGTGGAAATTGCAGCCTGGTCTCCTAAAACTTATGTTCCCGTACAATGAAACTGCATCGTCAACTGCGTTTTGAAACATATATTCTCCCGGATTACCTTTTTGTTTTTGACGTATCCCAAATACGTTTCTAATCAAAGTCTGCAGAAGTCTGCACAGGGAGGACATCTAGGTGGATGGATGGGTGAAACAAACATAGGACTTTGACCCAAGATACTGCTGATCATGTCCTGTGGGAAACCAAAAGTCAATGTTGACTTATTTTAACGTTACATTAAACGATTAATATTCCATACGTAACTGTAGTTATATAACAAACATACTTATTTTAAGTCAAACCGGAGTGTTTTACTCAACCTAACCACGTTTTTGTTCTGTTTTGTTTCAATTTACAACGTTAACCATACAGTTAAAACTGTGACCTGTAATCCAGGAGAAAATACGTTTCCCTCGAAACGTAATTGACAAAGTGATTTAGTCATATGGGAACGTAATTCTGTAGGAGACGGTGTTACCAGAGCATCCCATCTCGTCACATACTGACCGCTTTGTCAGACCGCTTGGCGCCAACTTTTCGGTCGCAGTAAAAACGTACTTAATGTTGTGAATTTAACAAAAACACTCGCTTAGGTTCAGGCAACAAAACCACTATATTTAGGTTTAGGAAAAAACAACATTAAACATTAAAACTACTACGTTTTAACAGTGAAAATGAGACTGAACACGGAACATCAACAGCATTCTCCTGGATGAAAGACCCTCCCACTCGCCCTGTGTGTCTTTTGTTCTATTAAACTACGTCACCACAGCACTTTCTCTGAGCGTTCACTGTTGCCACGGACGGGTTTACATTGTAGTTAATGGAACGCCCGCTGCGTCTCATACCGGCGCTACAGGGTGCCTTGTGCGGCGCTATCTAACACAGGCGGCAGTGACAAAGCCTCGTTGTTTGACGCCCTGGGAATGAGAACAGCTTTAATGATTTTGATGATGCACAAACCTTTTCTCGAGCACCGTCGGGCCGAAAATGTATTTTTCTGCACAATTAATGCTGACTTTGGGGCCACTTGGGGGCAGCAGAAACAAGCTGTTTAATACAACACTGACATATTCACCACATTTTAAGTTGATACTGTGACATGTTAGCAAACAGTCGCCTATTTCCAATGTCCAATATTCTCTCTCCTTTTAACTCTGTTTTGGTCTCTACAACTCCTGAGGGAAATATGTGTCTCTTTAGCAGCTAATTGCTCCACTATGTTAGTCTGTAACTGTGTCTGCTGTTTGCAGGTAGTGAACTGTGTCTTTTTATAGAACAATTTTGCTGCAAACTGCTGCTGCTGCTGCAACGATGATGACTGAACTAAAACTGTAAAGTTGTTGCTGTAATATGAAACCAATGAGCAGCAATAAAATCTCTGTAGGTTTATCACTATGCATGAGTCGTTTTTTTTAAATACAAGTAGTCATACGATCCATTGTTAATATATAAATATATATATTCCTTCATATATAAGAAAACAGACCCAACAACCTTAGGCAGCAGCGTATACTGCAGAATCATCCTCAGGTCTTTGTGAGTCTTTTTTAAAGCAGCAGCTATTTCTACTGACCCTCTTCTTCGCTTACCACTCCACCACCGCTGAGCCCATTTTGGCCGGCCTTCAGAGCGGCGGCGGCGGCAGATAGTGAGAGGGACCGGGCGCTCTGAAACCCCCGCGGGGGTCACGGCGGCCAAACTTAGCCCGAGCGGAGACGGAGACGGAGGAGACGGAGAAGTCGACTGACTGGCTGCCTAAAAAGGTCTAATCTCATAAGAAGTCTGCTGCCTGCTGACTGGGGAGCGCCGGGATGCCAAATACAACTTTAAAAGCTTTTTTTTTTTCTTTCTTTTGCACTCCACATCCCTTTATCACAGACGGGCCACGCGCCACAGGCTGAAAGGAGAGCGCTCCAGAAGACGGCGTGGCAGGAGACCCCGGTGGAATCATGTGAGGAGGAGAAAGCATGTGTGTGCATTTGTGCTGCATGTTTCTTTTCTTTCAGCATTTCACTCAAATAAAACAACACTAAATATTTCATGTTGTGAATTTCCCCCGGAATAATGCAGCTTTTGTTTTTACATGCTTTCCCCCCCGCCGTCGTTAATATTAAAGGGAGCCGTGGCAGAAACGTCTAAATGGATGCATTGTGTGGGCTGAGGGTCTGTGGAGGAGAAACACAGCGACGCGTACAACCAACGGGATTAAGAAATGACACTGACATGTTTTCTTTATGCATTTGAATAGAAATATAATGACCTCCGGCTCGCAGCTGAGTAGGAAATGAACTGGACAACTATTATCTACAATTGAAATCACTCATCTTTTAATATAGTTTTGTATGTATTTGTTGTAAACATGCAATCAGCAATACAGCAGTGAATACAAGTAATAAAACAAAACACTATATGTACTGTATGTAACAATAGTTTGACAGACATATAAAGTCACTCTAAGCAGGCTGGTCTCATACGCCGTTCCTAAGTGTAATTCGTATATATACCACTGAATTAATTTGTGTGTAATTAACATAATCGTGAACCAGGAAATAGCGGCAAACACGGCGTAGAGAGGAGGTCGGGGTGGATGGGTAGTCCATAAAAATACCAGACTTTCGCCCAGGCGTTCGTGTTCCGTGTGAAACCAGAAGTCAACGTTGATTTATTCGTCACGTAACTTCCGTACTTAAGAAACGCCACTACCTGAGTGAGGTTTCTTTTCCTGAACCTCAGGAAGTTGTTTCCTGTAAAGACGGAAGTTTATTTTGAAAAGATTGTGTGCAAAACAAACAAAAAGGAGGAATAACGTTTTGTAAGATATCATACGAACCGCTGTATGAGAATATATTGTTTGGCCCGTGTCTCCGTATATTTGGCCACCCCTGCACTACATACTGATCATTTAGCCGCTCCTGGAGCCCATGGCTGCATTAATAGTCATGCTACGTTTCACAGACCTGGATGGCTTCGGCAGAACCGGGACGTTTCAGTCACTCAGGCATTCATACAATTAGTTCTGGGCTGAATGTTTAAAGAGCTGAATGTTTAAAGAGCTGCTGGTCGGTGACAGACAGCGCTGAGAGGAAATGTCTGAGAGAGGTCTGCGTTCCATCTGAAATCCATCCAGGACGTGATACATCATGATGATCCTGGATCACAGCTGGACAGCGTGGAGGGGAACTGTACTTTCCGCACGTTCTCATCCCAACTCGTCACATACCGCCGCTCTGTCACGCCCCTCGGCGTCACGCCCCTCGGTGCCCCTTTAGAATCAGGCAACAAAACCACGAAGGTTAGATTTAGCAAAGAACAACATGGTTGGTCTTAAAACTACTGTGTTTGTACAGTGAAGATGTGACTGAACGTTGTGACACGAACAAAACCGCTGTTTGTGTTCTGTGCGTCACGTTACAATCAGCTGTCTTCTGGATGAAAGCCTCGTGTTTGTTCGACCCATCGGCCTCCACGCACATTGAACGCCGGTGGCCGTGACGCCCTGGGAATGCTGACAAGGTCATTTATTACTCTTATAATTCAAGGAGAAGCAATATGTTGGTATGGGCGCCATGTTGGGCCACAGTTCATGTACACATCCATGTTAAAACCTGAAGAGTTAGAAATATGAAGTTTGTTCGGGCGTCATTAAACCAACCCGGTCTCACGGGAAGGCGTAAAAATAGCACAACATAACACAGACATTGTGCGTGTCACGAGTACGTCATTTAGCCTTTTAGTGTGTCCTTTGAACATCTGCAGTCAAACATCTGCAGTCAAATTTAGGTAAGAAAACCACTTAGTTATGGTAAGGACAACATGATGGTTGGGCTTAAAATAAGCAAATTACTACTACGGAAAACACCTCACAAACGACAATAAAGAAACTAAATAATAATCACGTCATAAATGTCACTAACGGCGGTCTGACACACGGGTCTCCTGGTTAACAGTCCGGTGTTTGTTGGACTCATCCACCTCTCGGCCCGTCTTCCGTGAGCGGTCTTTCTCTCTTTTTATGCTACATCACTAACTCTTACTGGAGCATTTAAACGTGGATCCGTTTACATTTCAGTCAGTACAGGATACATGGCGCACAAACCAAGAAGGGCGTTCTTATTGCACGCTAAACGTCTTGAGCATTATCGCGTCATTAATGCGCCTTTTTGTGTGAACGGTCTACATTAAACATAGAATCAACCACGAGAAAGGGGGGGTAGGCCCGTTCAGTAATCCCTCCATGGTAATCGTAACATCCTGGTTTTGAGTCCAGCCGGGGAACTTTGTCACATGTCTTCCCTCCTCTCTTTCCTGTCACCTAGATGTCTTTTTTTTCAAAATAAAGGCAGAAATGTCTATAGGAACAAAACTACAGTATATGCTTATAAAATGTGGAGGAAATGAGGAATCATAAATAATAGACTAAAATACGAGACAAGAAATTATGCTAAAAGTCAAAGGAGTTAATCTTCTGGAGAGGATGGTGTCACTGCCACAAATACTCTAAATTATTAAATTCACCTTTGTAGATTCAGAGAAATCTACAACTTTAAAAAGTCCTTCGAGTTATCTAAAAAACGTATCGACCCAAAGCTTAAAACAAAGTTCTTAGTTGTCTGATTTTTCATTAAATAGCGACGACGAGTACCTGTACCAAAACTGTGTTGCCATCTGGCCAGATTTAGAGACACGTATTGTAAACGTTTGTGCATATTTGGTTCAACAAAAGGTGTATTATGGCAATAAAAGTGGTGAAAAAGGTGAAAGTCAAAGATGAAGCTGGTCTTTGAACACTCTCCTGTCTGTCTGAGTCCTCTGCAGCGTTCAGCGTCCATCTGTCACCTCAGCAGAAACCAAACCAGAACCACTTTTATGGAAATGCTTGTTGGCTCGGGGTGCTCGGGCTGCAGATGCAAACCGTCTTCGCTCTGAATTATTATAAACCGAAACGCTTAGAGAGACATTCTTCGACATTAATTTTCTTTCTGCTGTGGGATGCTCTGCCTCGTGCCTTTGATGCCGTTCCCTTTCAAAGTAAAACTAGACATAAATTTAACATCGCCGCTGTTTATCTCGGCTGAGGCTCACGCGGCTTTCAAATGCAGAACATTTCCTGCGGCCATGTTGCTCAGAACAATTTAGCAGTTCAAAGTTGTTTTAATGTGTCTGTGTGGGGGTCCTCTCAAAGAACTCACCAGCACTTTTCAAAGACTAACAGTAGAATTAACATCAAACACCTCAATGTTTCTCCGTCTTCTCTTAGAGGTTCCTCAGCACTTGAAAGTTTAACATCCATTTTTGATCAGACATCTTTGAAGAAGTTGTGGACTCTGTTTCAGTACGAGCCCGTGGTGTTTGGTTTGGTTTGGTTGTGTTGTCTGTGATCCGTCTCGCTGCCTCGGGTCACACTCAGCTCCGTTTGTTCGCTCTTCTTTTTTGCTTTCTGTCCATTCATGAGTTTCTGCCCGACTCAGCGGTGAGCTAACGGAGGAAAGAGATTCACCTCCAAGAGAAACGGTAAAAGAAAAGGTCTCCCATCAGCCCAAACATGTAACGGACAAACTCGTCTCTTCATCTCTGCAAAATGTCTTGTGAAATATTTAAAGTGTGTTGTTTTTACATTAAGAAGTTATTACTGTGCTAATTTGAAGACGTGAGGGTGGAAACAACTGCTACTCAAAAACACTGTATTGAAAAACAGCATCACAACATGACTAGCCTACTACAGTGTATAACAGTGGCCGTTTGACTTTAATTTAGTTCAATTATAGATGGATTGTAAAAGTGTATGAAGAATATGGATCCGTGAGCATGTTGAGCCGGGTGACACCTGAGTCACATGACCTCCTCTGGTGGAGAGGACAGAGGACACGTCACTTTGCATGGATCTATCGAGGCTGTGCTTGAAGACTTGTTTTGCTATCTGGACTGAAAGTCCAAAGAAGAAATGGGACCAATGGACAGGCCACATAAAGTCAGTAGGACGCCTGAAAGACAAAAACAAGTATGTTTCTTACGTAAAATGTGTCTGTTTGTTACGTTACTGCCAATAGTTAAATACGTTATGTAAGGTAAAATAAGTCAACATTGACTTGCAATCAGCGGACTCCTGGGTGAAAGTCCTGTGTTTGTTTGACCCATCCAACTCGGATCTCATGGGAAGGCGTATAAATAGCACGACATTTTAAGGACATTCTGCTCGTCATGACAACACATTTTAGACTTTTCGCGTGTCATTTATAAACCACAGGGTTAACGTTGAGAAACAGCTTTTCATACGTCGTTAAAACGCCACATTGTTACAGTGAAACAGTCGCGGTTATGTTACAGTAATTGGAGGTTAACCTCGCGGATTCGGCAAGCATGAATCACACTTAACGTCGCTCCCTCTCGCGTGCCACAAGTATGCATTTTAGCCTTTTCACGTGTCATTTGTACGCCACGCAAACATCCACAGTTAGATTCAGGCAAGAAAACCACTTAGTTAAGTTTAGGAAAAACATCAAGGTTGGACTTAAAATAAGTACGTAAACTAAGTAAAATATGCAAGTAAACAACGTAAGATAAGTACAGAAAACACGTCACAAACGTAACTTCAAAATAACTCAACAACACTTTGGGACACGAAGAGCTGGTTTAAGTCCTGTGTTTGTTGGACCCATCCACCTCCCCTCCCCTTTTTATTCTACGTCACTAGCTCAGAGCGTAACATATCCACGTGGATGCGTTTACACTGCAGTCAGTACAGACTACATGGCGTAGGCTACACACAACACGCTCAAAGCAAAAACGGCGTTTTTATTGCCAGCGAAATTACTTACAAACTGTCGTGTCACCGGACTTTCTTGCTCTACTACATCAGTTGCTCTGACCGTCTAATAATGACGTGGATGGGTTCACATTGGACTCAGTGAACCCTGGTGCGTCTCATACAGACACTAAACTGTCGCTATGACCAAGCGTTGGTATTTGACGACTTTGGAGTGAGAACGGGTTGATAATCTGTTTTATAAGAACTGGCATAAATTAAATACATTTACATTACATGTTTTATTTTGAAGTTGGTATATTAAAGTTGAATGTAGTTGTGTTTGTGGCTCTCAAAAAAGTCATAAATATGTGTTTGAAGAACTCAAAAGAAACGTCCTGGTTACTCTATATTACAAAAACCTGTTGACACATTTCATTCAGAACTATTTTCAACCAAAATCCAGCCGCCTGTTGGTTATACTTATGGAGAAAATTGTAGTGTAAAAACACTTTATTCTAATAGCTGTCTGCTGCTTCTCTTAAAGCTCCACTGAATAATCACACATCTTAAAATAACACAGTGATATCCGGAGTTACTAGCAGCTCTTCAGCAGCCGACTGACAGGGGGTGACAGAGGTTGCAGGTACGAATCCGCCTGGACGTCTTCTATGTCGGTCACCTGTCAATCAAAGCGATGTCATGTTCCATTGAAGGCCCTCGCTGTCTGCCGACACCGCCGGGCGGCGCTGAGGGCGGCGGCGGTCACAGCTGCTGTTGTTGCTGAGTGACTGCTGGAAACACTTTCCAGGAGCAGCACTCTTCATTTAAAAAAAAGTTGAAATATATTTAACCTCTGCTGCTTTGCGCCCGGAGCGCTCAAAATATGCGAAGCCGCCGGGAGCTGCGAGTGATTTCTTTAGAAATGATATTAAAGAGAAGTCTTTTCCCAGCAGACACACGACCCAAAGCAGCGCTGCAGCCACAGAGTCACGACTGTCATCATATCAAAGGAAACCTTTATCTCACCCGGCTCCAGAACGCTCCATCACAGACACTTTATTCTCCCACTACAATAAATGTTCAAGAATCAGACTTACAGAGACGCTCCGACTTACAGAACAACACACACTGAATACGATTCATGTCTGTTGGAGCGAGATCCAGAGTAAACAACACAACACGGCTGCTGGGTTTGATCCCGTCATGGTCAGCGATGGCCACAACACAAAAGGACATTCAAACATGGCTGTATAGTGTCACAAAGAGGGTGATGTGGAGCTGAATGGAGCTGAAGTAGTGAGAGCAAAGAGCTGAGGGACAGGCGGAGAAATGACAAAACATCTATTTTGCTTTCTTTGTGCTTAAAAGGTATAATATGTAACATTTTGTATAGACTCATACAAAAATAATCCCTCTCAATCATCAATGATGACCCCCCCCCACACACACCGAGCAGAGAGGACAGGATGAAGCTGACGGCATTCATTCAAAATGTGGCACCGCAGCAGCGTCCTGCAGGGTTCAGAGGTGTGGTCGTGTTTATTTGTCCTTTAGAACGTAACCGCTGTCAAACAATCAGAAAATAACCTTTTATTTCTGCGATTCGCTGCTTTGTTCCCACTAAAGCTCCGGTTATGCTTTCAGCAAGGACGGCCACACGGACACGAGCTGACGTGGAATCGTGACGAGGACACGTTTGCATCTTTAGATGCGGGTTTCTCCTCACAGCAAACAGACGTCCTCAAAGTTCTTCCTTTCCTCCGCCCGTCTGCGTCCAGCGTAGTTAGACAAATTTGGATGTGCGTGTACAGGCAACAACCTGCCGCACGGAACCCCCACGAAGGGCCGTGTCCGATGGTGTGACATCACTTTGGCCGTGTGGACCCTCGCAAACGTCTCGGATGCGGCAATCACAAATCACGCTTAACGCCCTTCCCTCTCAAGCCGTGTGGGAGTGGCCAACTTTAAATGCTGCGTTTACAGACACCTTCTGGCAAATGTATAAATACCACGACATTACACAGACATTTCATGTGTCATGAGGATGCATTTTAACCTTTTCATGTGTCATTTGTACGCCACGCAAACATCTGCAGTTAGGTATAGGCAAGAAAACCACTTCGTTAGGGTAAGTTAAAACGTCTACTACAAATGTCACGTCACTAACGTCACTAAAGTCACTAAAGTCACTAAAGTCACTAACGTCACTAACATCACTAACGTAGCTTACATAACAAAACACCGATCGACAGCGGTCTCCTGGTTAAAAGTCCAGTGTTTGTTGGACCCGCCCACCATCAGTGGTCTTTCTCGCTTTTTATTCTACGTCACTAGTGGTACGTGTCCAGAGAGGCGTTTTCTATGGCGAGGGATCGCCTCGCTTCCCAGCATTGGACGCTTGATGTGCTGCCACTAGACACACTCGGCACCTGATTGGACGAACGCTTTCCCTCGCGGGCTGCTGCTCCTCTCAGCTGCTATACCGGAACTTCTACGAAATGATTGGTTAAAAGGAGGAGAGATCACACATACGTTGTAACTAAAAAAGGAGTTTATTTTACAGAACTAAAATGTAAATGTTACAAAACCAAACGGGGTGGAAGACGGGGGAGAGAAAGACTGACTAACTGCCTCCACATTATATCGTCCAGCAGCCGGACCAGGTGAGATGAATCTCCCTGATGAGTCGACTCCGCTCAGAGAGGATCGTCACACTCAAGAAATAAACCAAACTTTGGGTAGCAGAAATATGTTCATTTACTTCCCTGTCCTGTTTTTCATCTTGGGACCCTTTGTGGGTTTCCCGGCCCCCTCGTTGGGAGCCACTGTTCGGAGGGAAGGTTCGCTCCAATAAAGTCAGTTTTCTTTGACCAACATCTAGAGGCCATTAGAGAAACTCCAGCTCTGCTCGGCTCATCATCAGCTCTTTGCTTTTCACCTCCTCCGTGTGCAGGACGTCCTGCCGTGGATGATGTCTTCTGATACTGGAGGACTGTTCCTTTGTTAGCTGCTGGTGAGATCTTATAGTCTGTGGACAAGGTGTTGTTGTGTTGGTCTTGATCAGTGCTGTGTTTGGGTCTAGTTCTGAAGTGTTCAGGTCCTGTTTCTGATGAATGTATATCTGATGTATTCCCATGTTGGTGTTGTGTTTGTGTTGTGTGTGGGTGGAGTAACTATGAACACATTATATGAGTGAATCCACCTCTGTGTGACCTTGACTGCTGCTCTGAGCTGATATACAGCTGCTCTACATCATCCTGCAGTGATTATGTTGGTTTTTTATGTTTCCAACAGTTACTTTACAGAAATATATTTTTTTTTTCTTTTCAGGCTCTCAGGTATAATTCACCCATAATCCTCTCTGTTTGCATCCTTTTGGGTCAAGGAGCTTTGTGACGGCGTCTCATATGATTGCATCTTCACCAGGGTCACCTTGCACTGGAATAAAAAACAGGCTCTGGTGTTCGTTCCCTCCGTCTCCCACCAGCGTTGCTTTTTGTTTTCTTCCAAAGGAAGCTGATGAGAATAATCTACATGCCAGAGAGAGAAAACGAGAGACGGGGAAACGAGGGGGAAAGACGGCGTGTCAAAACTTTGAGACGAGAGGCGATGATGCAAGTCCAAGGCAAGACGCCTAATACCCCAGCTAACGATCCAGCAACTGGATGCAAACCCTCAGTGAGTTCAGGTGGGGAGGTTTGGTTGGGGGGGCGGGGGTTTCTTTTTACTTAGGAGGGGGGTGTCAGGGTGTCATTCTGCTTCCAGGCCTTTGACGTCGTTGTCACTTCCTCTTCCTGCAGAAATATCTCAGAGGCAGCGAGCGATGATCAAGGACGGAGGCTTAAGATGCAGACACGCCGTCTCTACACTGCAAATAACAAGTCTTTAACTCTCACATTATGTACTTCTTAACAAGTCATCTAGTCACAAAACCTTTTTCCTTAAAGTTTGCCAAAAAATGTGGTCCCATCAAGTCTTACTTTCTCAAACCTCGCACAGTTATTTGTCTTTTTGGACTTGTTTCTGGAGAAGATTTGTGAACTGAAGGACTCTGCACGGGAAGCAGGTGGAATTATCTCACGACATCAGCTGATTCTTTTTCTGTTGAAGTCCAAATATATGCAATCATTTAAGATCATTTAAACTTTGTGAGTCCTAAAACAAAAAGTTTAGGAAAACATTTATCATATAATGTCGTCTGCATTTAATTTGTGGTTTATATCTGGTGTATTTAATTTGTCTTATTGCCAACACATCCCATGGAGAGACCAAAACCAACAATGTGTTAGTCCGTCTCTCAACCAAAGCAAAAGGCTCTCTAGACGACGGATCAGAGGACTTTTTCTCCAGAGATCTTGGAGATGAATGTTTTCGATGTTTTTGGCAGCGAAGATGTGAAGATGTGAAGAAAATCTGCCAGTTCTGCTTTCAAACTTTCTGAATTCTAAAACAAAAGGGGGATTTCTTTTTACAGCTCTATCTACTCTATACTCATCTTAAATTATAGCCCAGCCGTACCTGGCCTCCTCTTCCTCTTCTCTTCTTCACACAATGAACACACAAAATCACGGGTGAGCTTCCCTTTTTATCTCCTGACACTTCAAAGGGAATCCATGCAACATTTAACATGCCTACTTTACCGCCAGCGCGGCTCACAGATCCGTCCGCTGCATCAGAGTGAAGGTGTCTCACTGGGGAGAGGTGGGCGGTGGGTGGAGGTGAGACGGGGGGGGGGGGGGGTGACAGGTGGCTCCGCTGTACACTCAAAACCAACGACAGGAACTTCTTCCTCACACGAGGCTGACGGGAAGCTTTGGGGAAGTCTCACGCAGCAGGTTTATCATCTTTAACAGAATAAAATATCACAAAACTTTCACATTAAACTGCAAAATCCTCCAGATACAGAAATGTCTTTTTTTATATATTATCTTTATAAAGCTGTGGTTTGTAGATGTTAGCTCCTCCTCACTGGAACAGCTAGAACAGTGGTTCTCAACTTGTTTGAGCACTGGACCTTGTAAAGCTTTAAGGACCCGCATCCATAAAACAAGGAGGTACTCGAGTATCGATTCAGGATCATTTCAGGACGAGGGGAGAGAATTTCTCTTTGTTTGAGAACATTAAAAATAAAGTTCAGCTCTTTTTTCCAACAGGTTTTTAGATGAAACAGGCACACGGAGCTGTGGTGAGTGTGGTTACTGCTGTGACCACCAGCAGCCCTCATCCTATGTCATGTTGCTTTGTCATACAGACTAATTTGCAAATCTTTAGACCGCTATGGAAACATAGTTAATGAAGGTGTGAGAGGGAATTTAGTAAGAGGCACATAGAAAAATGAATAAAAGACCACAAGATTTGTCGGCTGAGGTTCCGTCTGCTGGTGAAATACTTCCAGTGCACGTGGGAACCACAGCAGGGACACGACAAAACCCAACGTGGAAACATCCAGTAGAACGACACATTTCAGTCACATTGTTCACTTGTTCATGTCGTTCATGTCTTAAGGAAAAGATATGTTTCATGTTTGATTAATACAGCTGTCTACCAGAGCCATGTAACGGTGCATGCTTTACACGTGAAGCTGCCATTTTAAGTCTACTTCGGTCGGTTTTACACACACACACAGGGATCGTGTATCGGGCTGTGAGCCTCAGAGTTCACAGCAGTACTGTGATGGATCCAGTGTGACACTGACTGAAGCTACACAGCTGCTGTAGACGAGGTGTAAACTTAGTACCAGGCTGTGGAAGCTGTTGGTTTGTGTCTGGAGAAATGAATGCCGGCCCGTTCGCCTGAAAAAGGTGTATGAATGACACGATAATACGCACAAGGCAAAAGCGCCCAATAAGAACAGTGTTCTTGCTTTTGTTGTGTCATTTGTACGCCATAAGATAAGATAAGATAGAACTTTATTAATCCTGAAGGAAATTCTTGTGCCAGAGATTGCTCAACAAAATTACAACAAGTTCAAGTGTATAAAATACAGTGAGGGAACGACTCGCCCTCCTTTCTTCTTGCCGCTCCCGATAGAGTCACGATAGAGTCCGGTACGCCACCATGCAGCCATGTCTCAGTGAAGCACATAACAGAGCCCTCACGAAACACACTCCCGCTCTTTGTGAGTGATGTTAGCTCGTCCATGTTATTTGCCAGAGATCTTACGTTCCCCATGATGATAGAGGGAAGATACGGTCGGTATCTCCTCTTCCTGAGCCATCGTCACCTCCCGGCTCTGCAGCCCCGGTATTTCCTCCTCAGCGCCGGCCGCGCCGCGCCGTCGGAGGCTCATCAGCTGATCCCTGGTGTAAACAATGGAGCTCTAAGACATGTAGTCTGTACTGACCGCAACACAGGACTTTTAATCAAGAGACCGGTGTTTTGTTTTGTAAGCTACATTTGTGACGTGTTTTGTTGTGTAGCGTACAAATGACACACGAACCCCCCCCCCCTGCAACACCAGCACAGACCGGACAGGTTTATGTGAACCACTGGTTGAGATACAGTGAGCTACAAGACCACAGAAGAAGTCAAAGTGCAGGATGTGTGTGGGCTTACACAGACAATGCACATTGTTGTGGTTATTATTATTCATATTCATGCAATTTCAAACATCAGACCGTTGGATGGAATATTTAACCTGTTTCCAGAACAAATCAAACTATTTCAGGATTTATCTCGTGACTGTCAGAGTAAAGTTTGGTGCAGGAGTGAACAGAGCTGTAGCTCAGTTGGTCTTAATTTACTCAGACTGCTCAGTGAAGGAGTCCTACTGAAGATGGAGTAGATGTAGACGGGTCAGAACTCAGACGATGTGTATCTGAAGTCTCTTTGTTCCACTACTTTCAGTCTATCTGTGTGAAGCAGCAGCAGGTCAGGAGACGGCGTTCAGAGAAGCTTCAGAGAGGAAAGCAGAGTGACCTCTGAGGACCGACTAATCCCTTATCACCGCCTGGAGAAGGACAGCAGAGCTAATGGAGTCTCAGTGAAGCTGTGAGGAGGAGGAGGAGGAGGAGGAGGAGGAAGAGGAAGAGGAGGAGGAGCCTGCAGAGGGCCGAAGGTGGAGCACAGTGGGCGGAGAGGCTGCGACCACCGACCAGCTGCAACAGCAACATTATCACACAAACGCTGACAGGAGGTTTGTTCTTTGTGCTCATTCAGTCTTCCAGACCTTCTTTTTTATTCCCTCGAAGCTCTCAAGACAATCTGCATTGTTGTAAGACGTTTCTAAACATTTATGTCGCAATCAGACTCAAGAAAAAAAACAGCAGATTCTCAAAATGATTGATACGAGTTGTTTTAATAATGAAAATATGAGAAGTATCCTTGTTGGACCCAGTGAAAGACTGTTTGACTGGTTATGGATGTATTCTTATGACCTTTTATGACACACCATATGAACATTTAACAAAGGAAACTTTATCAAACCAAACTGAACCAAATCAAGTGACTCAAAGTGCCAAACTAAGGCTCGTTAAGATGTGGAGCATGTATGTCAGTGTAATCAGCAGTGTGGGTGTGCATGAGAGATGGACCAGACTGCTAGTGAGAGCTGGGCTTTATAGACTGGGAACACTGGGAACACTGGGTCCAGGTGTTCCCACTTGGCCCTAACGATCTCCTGCCACCAGTGCCTGTTAAACATGGCGGACAGATTGACAGGGAAAGGGTTAGGGGTCGTCACCTTAGCTCTAGATGTAGACCTTTATATCTGTCATGTTACATCCCAACCAGTTGTGTGAGAAGTTAGTGTATTTATGTATAAATAAAGTTACTGTGTACACGTTATAATCCTGAGATAAAACCACAGCTCATGTCCCAGTTCGCCTGGTTCAGAGGAGGCAACATAAAGGAGGAGATCCAAAACTTCAGCTGAGCCAGATTAAGTTCATATATTCAGGTAAAAACAAAAAGACAAAGTGTTGTGTGGAGACTTCTGCAGAATCTGCTGGCTGAGAGACAGAGAGAGACAGAGAGAGACGGAGGACCAGAGGACCAGAGGACCAGAGGAAGGGCTTTTTGTATCAGTTGATTGTTTCAGGAAGATTCATTCCACAGAAACTCAGAACTACGCAGGACATAACATCCCTCATCCCCTGAGAAGGATGTAGAACTAGGCAGCCGGTTAATTCAGCAACAATAAGCACTTTACGTTTGGCAGTATTTTACCACTTACGAGCCGGAGAGGACGTCTGCCAGCATGTTGTCCCTCCCATGAATGTGGACAATCTCCAGGTTGTTTCCTTGCAGGAATATGATCCAATTTATTAGACGGAGCTAGAAACACCTCCATCGACAGCACCATAGAATAGCTCCAGCACCAGTATCGCTAGCGTCTAAAGAACTGATAACCTGGAGCATCAGCAGGTTGTTGGCTGTTGTCTTGTTCAGCGGCCCTACGCTTCAAACTACCCCCTAGCACATGTTTGGCACGTGTTGATTTCCGCTTGTTACAGTCTTTTCAAAATAAACGTCCATGTACACAGGAAACTACTTGGTTAGATTTAGGAAGAGTGTGGTTCGGGTAAAAAATAAGTATGTTTGTTACGTAAGTAGGCTACATTATGTACGCGACTTTTGGGTTCAAACCGGACATGAACAGCGGTGACTCATCAATCCACCCTGACCTCCTCCCTACACGGACTTTATCGCTCTTTATACTTCGTCACCTGACTTCCTCCTTTTCTCCCGCCATAACTACGGCCACGTAAAGCGTCATAGTTTGACGCGTAGGGCCGCTGACCAAGCTGCCATATAACCTTGGAGTGAGAACGGCATGTTACTGTAGCTGAATGGAACTGTTTGGTTAAACCAGATTGTAAGGGGCACGGTGGTGCACTGCCGCCTCATAACAAGAGAGTTGTAGGTTCAAGTTGTAGGGTGGAGTTTGCATGTCCTCCCCGCGTTAGCGTGGATTTTCCCCGGCTTCTCCGGCTTCTTCCCACAGTCCAAAGACATGCAGGTTCATTGTTGACTCGAAATTGCCTGCAGGGAAGTTTAAGATCCCTTAGCAGCAAACGTGCACAATTTTCTACATTCAACAACTTTGAAACAAGTAGCGCTCTCCGTAACCTCTGTTTCTGGTCTCCACCAACTCTTAAGAAACATATCTGTCTCTTTAGCTGCTAAATGCTCCACTATGTTCACCAGCTAGTCTGGAGATCAGGCTACTTAAAGCTGCTCTGATCAATGTTTTTATAATAGTAATAGATGAAATGATTACAGGTAAGATCAATGAGTGATGGTGCGTTCATGTGCAGGTGAGTCAGCCGCTGAGCAGCATCACGTCTGTTGGATCTGTCCTCTTCAGCAGCTTGGTCTGAGGCGTTTAGACTTTGCACTAAGATGTCTGGTAAACTAGGAGTTCAGCAGAGTTCTCCATCCATGTTCTCCGTCCACACAGCTGCTGCCAGATGCTGAGAGAAAGTTGGCTGAGGTTTGTTGTTCAGTTGAGCCGCTCTGGCAGGTAACCAGGTCTCATCTGGACATCCTGCTGCTTGACCTTGGAAAGGTTGTTTTTCCCTTTTTTAAATCCACTTATGTAGTTGGCTTGTAAAATCATGGAAATGCCTGTTGAAGTTTGGCACGTTCGGTCCTGATGTGTAAATCCTCTAAATGCAACACCTGGATACTCAGCTCCTCCATTGTGTAACCGTTTATTTATATGCACGGATGATAATTCAGTCTGTCAACAGGTAAATCTCACCCCTGCAGCTTTACATATTCATAACCACAGATGATAAATTCAGTGAAAATAAAAAATATAAAGGCGCTCGTTGAGGCGGTGGGGGGGGGGGGCGCC
>CAKALU010032854.1:32962-49014 GCA_916700995.1 Hozukius guyotensis
CCACATCCAGAAGACAACAAGGAGGCGAGGTGAGAATAAGATGTGTTCACATGAAGCATTAAAACTTGTGATGTTCGGAAGCTTTAGGCAGATTGTTATAATACAGCCTGGTCTGTTATAATACAGCCTGGTCTCCTAAAAATGAAGTTCCAACCAAACGACATCGCCAATTATCTGTCAATTTAAGGGCACGTTTTTTCTCCCGGATTCCACCCAGAAGACGTTTCGCTGTTTGTGTCTCGCGTGAAACCAAAAGTAATGAACTTATTTAAACCATAAACCTCATCTTTTACTAAACCTAACCAAGTAGTGTTGTTGCCTAAACTTAACTCAGAATGCAGAATGGCAAAAGCGGCACAAGCGATTAAAACAGTAACTCTAACGGTCACAGAAGTTTATATACACGTATCTAGAAATGTTGATATGAAGCGTATTTTTGGTTCGGAATTATCTAGATCTGTGGTTTGCAGAAACTACAGATGACCAACACATTCTCATCCCAACTTGTCACATACTGACGCTTTGTCACACCATTTGGCGTCCCTTTACGGCTACAGTGACCACTTGCTTCATGTTGTGAATTAAATAAAAACAACAGGCAATGGGTTTACATTAGAGTTAGTCAAAAGCCCGGTACAGCTCATACAGGACACGCTGAAGGATCTTTGGGACTCGCTATAAAGAACAGGATGGTATGACGTCACGTGACGTTGTCAGGTTGTGTGTCTGCTGGCTCGTAGTCTTAAAGGTTAGAGACAGCTGTCCTTCTTTTCATTTGAGTTCAAACTCATTTCCTGACTCTCTTTGTAATGACAGAGAAACTGTTGGTGAAACACTGTTGCAGATGAAACAGCTTTTATTCTGTTAGATTTCCTCTTGTTTTGTGGAAATGGATTTGCATTGTGTGCAGATGAGGAAGAGAGGAAGAGAGGGATGAAGAGAGGGAGAGAGGGATGAAGAGAGGGAGAGTGGTTTCAGAGCAGTAATCTGGTTTGGAAGTCACGGCTGGTCCATACACTCCCAGTGAATTTCCTGCTGTAAATGGGGGCTAATGGGGGAAAGGTCTGTGTAATTCTCTCTCCATTAGCTGCTCCGCCTGGCCTAATTGCCCAGCCGAGCCTGAACAATTTTGTTAGACGTTGCCCGGGTAATTATGGCTGCTTTTGGCTAAAAATAACAGCCGCCCAGAATTCAGAGTCAGGCAGTGGTTTGTCTTTTTCTCTTTGTCTTCTCATCCAACCATCACCCTCCTCCACCCAGCAGCAGCAGCTCCACACCGCCGGGACGGACGGAGCTGTAAATAAAACCAATACGGAGGCCACGCTGTGATGAAGGCGATCGGCCGGGGACGAGGGAATCGAACCAGCGGCGGTTTGTTCCTCGGCGGACGCGTCTCTGCTTCTGGTGACAAGCTGAAGGACGGTAACGAGGGATGATGCTGATAATCGACTGCCGCCAAGCGGCAATTTCATCCCCAAAAAGTGACACCGTGTTGATTCGTCACTTCTTTAAAACTGAATATTTAATTCTCTTTAAAAAGAAACGAGGATGAAATCCCAGGATCAGTTCCCTTCACAGCGACGGCTGCATGGGGCTCCATAACATTTTATTGAATCTGCTTATCAAGTGCAAACACTTTTAAACCTTTTATCAAATCCTGTTACGTTCACCTCTCAACATCTGAGTCACTAAAGTTTAAAGGAACAGTGGAGATGTGTAATTACCTCCTGAGCGACTGAAAATGAGCAGCCTGCTACCTGAATGAGCGACAGAAGATTTGATAAGAAGGACGTCGGCCTCGAGGCTTAGTGAACGCACGTATCCATCAATCACAAGCTGGATCTGCATGTGAAGTGGCTATCAGAACCCAACCCTGCACACACAGCGAGATGAGTACCGTAACACTGCAGCGCTCACTGTTCAAGACCATCTGGGACCTTTGTGTCAAGAAAAGATGAAAATAATCTTTTTAAAAACTGATATTCAGTGAATTCAACAAAACAGAAAAAGCACAAATGTATTTCCCACTTTGTTTCCTTCCTGTCTTTTCTTTTCTTTTTCTTTCATCCGTCTGTCCTTCTTTTCCTTCCTTCACTCATATAGACATGACATGAGGGATGTGCAGAGAGCCCAGTATTTGTCATTTGTATTTTGTTGAGGCAGCAAAATTATTTGTATTTGAATAAAAGTGGAAATAGGCACAATCATTTTACACTTCTACTTCTAATTTTAGGATATTAAAGTGTTAATATAAGTGCTGTTCAATAAGTACGGGATGATGTACAGCGAGCCGGTCATTGTTGTGGAATAAACCACGTCAGGTTGACGTGGAGCGGAGGGGTCTTATTACACGACTACTTACTTAAGAAATCAATAATTAGACACAAACACGGTCCGCCAGAGTCCGACATCAGAACTGCGGCCATAGCAACGGTCTGTTATACATAGCAACGGTCTGCTATACATAGCAACGGTCTGTTATACATAGCAACGGTCTGCTATACATAGCAACGGTCTGCTATACATAGCAACGGTCTGCTATATATATAGCAACGGTCTGTTATACATAGCAACGGTCTGCTATACATAGCAACGGTCTGCTATATATATAGCAATGGTCTGTTATACATAGCAACGGTTTGTTATACATAGCAACGGTCTGCTATACATAGCAACGGTCTGCTATATATATAGCAACGGTCTGTTATACATAGCAACGGTTTGTTATACATAGCAACAGTCTGTTATACATAGCAACGGTCTGTTATACATAGCAACGGTCTGCTATACATAGCAACGGTCTGCTATATATATAGCAACGGTCTGTTATACATAGCAACGGTTTGTTATACATAGCAACAGTCTGTTATACATAGCAACAGTCTGTTATACATAGCAACGGTATAACAGGCTAACAGGCTCCGACTACACTGCCAACAATACAGTCTAAGATATGAGTCTACCAGGAGGACGCTAGCCTGATCTCACATATCCACCGTGCTCACTTCAAATGTTTGTATGAAATACATATTTGTTAAAAACACTATTTGTTCTTTGCCGAATAACTGATTCAGCTCAACATCTACAAGAAATACATTGATTTGTGTGTTTCCGTGTCTGCCGTTCTCTCATCCTTTGTTTCTTTTTTTTCTGTTTCACTCTGATTTCTCTCCTCTTTTTCTTCTTGTCATAATGTTATACAGATCACAATGCCCTCTGAGACGAAACTTTATAAATAATGAAAACAAATTGTTAGACATGCACCAACTCTGAATCCATTTTTAAGAAGAGAAGGATTTAGTGTAAGAAACGAACCACATACTGATGGATCAGAGTGATATTCAGGGGATTGTTGGCCCGGTGATGGTGCTATATGAAGGCAGGGGTCACTAAAAGAAGAAAACTGGAGTGAGATCAGTGATTTAAATGACTCTGGATAAATAAACTTGGACATCTTGAAGCCCTGCTGCAGGTGAGGTTAAATGAACACACATCAGCGTTCACTTTTCATCTGCTTTAGATTGTATTTGATCCCAGTCGTACCAGTAGTGTTGTACTTTGAGCCGACCGGCGACGTCCCTTCTGCTGACGGGACGTTTCAAGAAGTTGTGACAGAAAAGTTTCAGACGGCAGCTTTCTTTCTTTCTTTCTTTCTTCCGCCGTCACTGTGAGGAAACAGAGTTCCTTTAAATGAAGATTCGTGTTTTAATCTGCGCTCCATCCCTCCTTCCTCCCCTCCTTCCAGACAGATTTACCTCCCGCTCCGTCAGCCCCGGCCTCCGTATTTATCCCAGCAGCCCTTTCTGCTGGCCTGGCACTTGTGTTTATGTAGTGCTGTGATTGTTGATTTATATTTTGACAGCATGCATCTGCGTATTTTTGCTGATGTGTGTGTTTTTATTTGTGTGTACGTGCACGCTGCTGGTTGTGAGCGTGTAATTCTCCGCCACTGTGTGTGTGTGTGTGTGTGTGTGTGTGTGTGTGTGTGTTGCTAACAGAAGCTATTGACTTGTTGTAAAGCCGCGGTCCTTGAGAGTATTTATGAGCGGGGAAGCGGAGCAGCTCGGTGGCATTTTCCCGTCGCCGAAGCAGAACGACTCTCTCTCTCTCCGCTCTGACAGCCTCTGCTGAGCAAAGAGACACGTTTCCCAGAGTTCATAGCATTTCCTCCCCTCCTCTCTCTATCCATCCACAGCTATCTGACAAATCCATATGGAAGCTTATTGATGACAGAAGTAGTGAACGAGCAGCGAGACGAGCTGTAATCGATCTGGAGGTGAGGGCCACATGAACTTTATCTCCTGTGGAAACCAAACGCTCGTACAGGATCATATTTTAAGAGAAGTAACAGCACCGATATATGATTATTGTTGGTTTTATTGTCAAATAGCAAAGAAAAGAGCTGCCATGTATGTGTGGTTGTGTTCAAAATGTTGAGGTTAAGGCAAGATATTTTGGTGAATGTGTTTTGTAAGCGCACCCTAAATTCTTTAGGGAAAAGCTGGGGACACAACAAGCCGACATCAAAGAACTTGCGGTAACGAAGGCCACCGCTGAGTCGCCTCACGTCACCTTTTTCTCGGCCAGAAAGTTGCACTCGAACACACCGCAAAGATTACAGCCGACGGCCAACTACCACGTACGTTCTGCGCCTGCGTGAGAGGTCAGAAAGGTAGCTGACTGATCGGTCACATTGTATGACGTCTGCATAGTAATTAATCCGAGCAACGTCTCGCAAAAGTAAAATAAGTTTTTGAAAGTGTCCCATGTTGCTGTTTCTGTGTTCCCCTGATTATTTACAGTTGTAATGTTCAGTTTGGTCTGTTTCTCGTCTGTTGTGATCTGCAGCCTGCTTTCAGCTTCACGTTGGTTTAGCTATCAAACAAGCTAAAGTTTGCATTTTGAAGTGACTTCGTGTCTCTTGTAGTTTTGTCGCTGATGAACCTCCGTACATCCTCCGTGTGCCGAGGCGAGCGGCGATGCTGCTGCGTGCCGCTGACAGATCCAGACATGACCTGCAACAGATGCACGGCTTAATTCTCTCTGCAGACTCTAATGGAGACAAATGGACGAGCCGGCGAGCGACAGAAGGTGCAGCACATCTATATTCATCTAAATTTCCTAAAATTGGTGTCTTCATAGTGTTTGTGGATTCATGTGGACTGGGGGCAGATAGCTGCTGCTGCCTGTCTGCAGGTAAAAAGGGTTTCTCTGTGTTGTCTGAAACCCATTACTCACTTTGGGTCAGAGGTCAGTCTGTAGTGTGATTACGCAGCCGGCATATTAATGCCATGATAATGCGCAAAGCATTTAATGTGCAATAAGTATATCTTTATTTATTTCTGCGTTTCATTTGTACGCCATGTATCCCGTACTGACTGCAACGTAAACACACCGGTAAGAGTTAGTGATAAAAGGAGAGAAAAGACTGCTTACAGCGGGCGGACGGGTCCAACAAACACTGGACTTTCAACCAGGAGACCAGACGGGTCCAACAAACACTGGACTTTCAACCAGGAGACCAGACGGGTCCAACAAACACTGGACTTTCAACCAGGAGACCAGAGTTCCACATTGTTTCTAGGCGTTTTGTTTTGTAAGTTACGTTATTGACATTTGTGACGGGCTCTCCGTAGTATTGCTACGTTGATTTACGTATATATTTAACCTAGTTTACGTACTTATTTTAAGCCCAACCATGACGTTTTCTCTTAACTTAACTAAGTGGTTTTCTGCGGACGTTTGCGTGGCGTACAAATGACATTTCCCGTGAGAGCGGGCTGGATTATGACACACTGCTGTATTCAGACACAGAGAGAGCTTCACAGATATTGTTTGAAAACAGATATATTTCAAAATTGTTTGATAAATAAAACCATTTAAAACCACAATAATCAATACCTTCATATCTACGATGGATCACACGACTGTGTGAAAGGTCGATCTTTTATTTTATCATTTCAAAAAAGGAGAAAAGTCTTGATGAATTGAAGTCAAATTCATCGACGCGTTTAACAGCAAATCTATATCCAAACATCCGTTTACAAACTGTCACACAGCTCGTGCACTATAATCAAAGTCTCATTCATCCAGTCGTGTGCTCACTACTTCTAAAACCGTACCGAATCCTGTTCTTACTTTAATTCCTCAATAATTTTCTCCGTTTTTAGATTCTCCGTTTCACCGTGGAGGCATGTGAGGAAAACGGTTTTCTTCAAGTAATTGATACACAAATGATCATTTTGAGGGGTGAAGTGCTCCTTTAATGACACCGGATGCACTTCTTTGCCTTTGAATGCTGAATGAGAATTGTCTCTCTCTCACACACACACACACACACACAAACAACAATAAAAGATATTTAATAGCCACTAATTGTCTGGCAGCAACAAAAGACGATGACATTTGGGAGCGCGGCGTCGCCGTCGCTAATTGAGCTCCGTCGTATACCTGAAGATTTATGGAGGAGATGAACAGCGAGTCGTCCTCTGCTCTGCAAGGACACTCTGCTGCTGCCGGAGAGAAGAAAGAAGGAGGCACGCACGCACACACACACACACACACACACACACACACACACAAAGTGAAGGTTGTTTTTTTATCTGCTGGTAAATGCAGTACCTGAAAAAAAAAAAAAATCACAGTGGCAGGACATGAGCTTGAACAAAGCGCCACACTGGCTCATCTAAACTGGATTCATTTAGAAAGAAAAGACAAACACTAGCAGCACTCTTCAACAGATAAAAACTAAATAATACTTTTCTCCTGCTTTAGAAAGTTACAGGTCACATCTCTGCTCCACTTTTCTTCCATCCTTTTCATTATTTACACTCACAAAAAAAAAATCTTTAAGATGAAAAATAGTAAAGTGACCTCTATTCACCAGCGGTGAGGTCGAATCTGCCTCAGCAGCTGTAATTCTGGATAAATGTGTGTTTGAAGGTGGAGTGTCTCTGTAAATGTGGATAAACATGAAGCTTTCAGGACTCCGAGAGAGAGACTGCAGTGAAAGAGCCGTTAGAGAAGACGAAGGTGAGATCCATCCGAGGCCTCTGAGTTCAGTCACATTCAGCTCCTCTCTGCGTCTGTGCAACAGATGGGTCACATCCAGTCGCATTGAAACAGCGTTTAACAGCTTGATTTACTAAGCTCACTGCAAATTACAGGCGGGGCGGCGCCGCCTGTTTGCAGCTGAGCGAGGGGTTTTGTAGACAGACGCAGGTTTGAACGCGGTGCTATTAATAACTGCGGCTCATAAAGTCGTCTTGATCCACCAATTAGTCTGATGAGGATATTATCTAGAAAAAGACCCAGAAAGGCTCGAGGAAGACATTTAAAACTCCGGTAAACCAATCTGTTAATTAGAACAGGTCCACTCAGCTCAAACTTTCTCTTTTCATCAGATGTGTAGTTAATGATGAATGTGTTGAGCAGCTGTAAACCACCACCTGTTCACTCATTAGTCAAAAATATTATACTGTAAAAATATTATTTTGTAACTACCGGTACCGGGTTCGTCGGTTACGAAACGGCAAAATGGTCACTAACGTTACGCCAGTTTCAGTATTTATACCGTACACCTTAAAGGAGAATGCTTCATTCATCTGTGAGTGACGACAGACGGAGTGGGAGGTTGTAGGGACCAGTTTGAGAAAAGCCCATCGACACCTCATTTAGAAGTTTTATAAGCAGCTTAGTTTGTGCTCGTGCCCTAACCCCTCAGGGAGGGATTTCCTGTCTTTTCCCTCCACATACAGCTCTGGCTGCCTCCATTCTGCTTCTGAGGAAGCAACATAGTTGTGAAACATCAGGGAAATCTGCACAATTGCAGATAAACTTGTCTCTTTTATATATTTTTTTTTTCCAGTTTGCGTATAAATAAATGAACAATCACAAAAAGTCTATAAGTGCCTGCAGATGATATGGTCCAACAAGAGCATTCGGACCGTAGATGAAGGATCATTTTGGTCACATATCTCAGTGCATGTAACAGATCAGATTGATTAAATATAGCTGCAGTGTCTCAGCTGTGAAGGTTCAGTGTTTCATCAACGTTGTTCATTTATTGGATTTACATTTAAGAGCCCAAACAGAATAGATGAACGAGAGTAAATCAGACGGCGGAGACACCTCGGCAGCCAGCAGTTAAACAGAACTTCCTCAGACTCTCAGCTGGGAATCATAACGTTCCAGTGAATTACAGAAATGTCCTTTCCCAGGTTTTATGGCCTTCCTGCTTTACTGCCGCTGCTGCTCCGGCCCCACAGGAACTGTTGGGAAAAATTAAACCTCTGCTGCTGCTGGATGGTTCAGACAGGAAAGGCAGGAGGTGTTGGTACGGCAGAGACGGACTGAAGTCTGAGAGAGAGTCGGAGAACTTTTCTGCTGCAGTGTCCTCGTTTGGTCTTCTGCAGGATATCAGGTGTCATCAGCGGTTTCTGTCTGGAAATATCTCAAGGTTCAGCTTCTCTGAAATACTGATCCTCAAGTATTTGAGTCCTCATAATATGGACTAAAAATGAAGTGATAGATTTTATTAGAACGTTTCATTTGGGTCAGACTTCGACATCTTTCTGTCACGACTTGTATAAAATGTTGACTACCATGCCCAGACGTTTCAGCTCTGTGACTAGATATTTTAAAGCAACCTTGGAGTGTTTAGGTTCCCAGACTCATACCTTTGACTTGTTATCAGATACTTTCTAACATAGTTGTTCATCTCTTGTACTGATGACTCATGTTCATCCAAGACTAACGTAACGGAGTATATTGAGCAGCTGCAGCAGGTTGCAGGGTCGCCGGAGTTTGATGGGAAGTTTGAGTCGAAAGTTTCACAATAAATGTGTCACTGTATTCTCTTCTCTCATTTGAACCTCTTTTACCTCCTTTACCTCTTGTACCTGAGCTTTGTTTTAAAACACTGCCTTTAAAAACTTCATAAAATGCTCTGATGACGTTTTTTCTGAATAGTTTCTAAAAGACGAGACCTTAACGTGACTAAAACAAAACTCAGAGTGGATTTAGTTCAACAAGGTTTGTTTGACAATTATTTAAATATTTTAGTTTCAAAATCAACACATAAGAAATTATATTTTTACTTTATACTATTTTTATATTGAATATACATACTTGTCTTTGGATTCTTTTTTTTTTACATTATTATTGATCTTATTTGTTATTATTATTATTATAATAGAATTACTCCATTTGGAGTCAAAATTATACAAGTTAGTTGTTTTTTATTGACTTTATACTGTGCACAATGGTAGAATGTGGTGATGCACAATGGTAGAATGTGATGATGCACAATGGTAGAATGTGGTGATGCACAATGGTAGAATGTGATGATGCACAATGGTAGAATGTGATGATGCATAATGGTAGAATGTGATGATGCACAATGGTAGAATGTGATGATGCACAATGGTAGAATGTGGTGATGCACAATGGTAGAATGTGATGATGCACAATGGTAGAATGTGATGATGCACAGGGTGAATGTCATGGCTGAAGGCTCCATTGTGGTCACAGAGCCTCCTGTAGTGGATATCAGGAGTATTTTAGAGCCAGATTCCCTTTCAAGAGGTAGAAAACCCATTTGGCACACTTTGTGTATCCAAGTGTGCCAAACGGAGAGTCCTCCTGGTCCTATCCTGACTAAAACCTTTGTAGAATCTATGTGCTTTGTGTTATTTATATCTGCTTTGGCTCAGTTGTAGTCGAGGAGTTGCTGAATGAATTCAGAGGTGTCTCTGTTCACGGCATCATTTATATAATGCTGTTATCCATGGTCTGATCTAGAAAACATTATAGGAGAGGATACAAAATGTAAATGTTTCCTTTGTTACTATGCCTCAGTAAACTGTGATGAACCAGTCACAATGTTACTGACACTGGGGATGAATTCTCTGAGGTCTTACCTATCCATAGAGACCAAGATCATGCAGATAGACCTGCTAGTTGTGGAGCTATTCTTCATTTATTGTGGGTCTGTCTGTCTAGGAGAACCACACCTTCCAGCACCCCTAGGGCTGCAGAGGTTAACTAAGTCAACTGAAGTCAAAAGGTTGTTTCACAGGGAACATGGAGAGAGAAAGCTCTACTCACTAACAAATCAAAAAACCCAGTATGTAGTAAAGTAGTGAAGTGGTAACTCTTACTGAAATCCTACAAGATTAATGAGGGATTAGGGAGGCGTAGTGAGCAAAGAGAACTGTCAACACCACGTAGATATAGATCAGACGGAAATCCATTGTATTTAAGCATGTTTAACAGCTCAGGTCTCTGAGAGCGCAGACACAAGTAAAGTGTCATTATCTGTAGCAGACTTCTGTAAGTTAATATGTTAATGTTATTAATGTAATGAAGTACTGCACATCCTCTGTTGTACATTTATGTCTGCTGTAAGTTGATTTAAAGTGATGCAAAGAGATGATCTTTAAAATGTCTGAAACTGTACAATACTTCCTTCTTCATTTAACTCTCCTTTCCTTTCTTCTGGTAGCATGTAAATATGCTAAATTAAAGGTTTGGTAGTTCATATTTACAACGAGCATTTCTTCTGTTGGTACTCCAGTGCATTTTACTGGCAGTTCTTGTGTACGGTTTGGAAGATGTTTAACTTCTAATTAAGTGTTTCTCCACTGTGGTTTGGCCAGTTTTACTCCAGTAAAGAGTTTGATTTCTTCCTCCGCCGCTGACTGAAGTAAATAAAACTCTCTGTAATCTGCCAACGAGGATTTGATTGATTTTTTGGAGGCTGATTCCTGTTAAAGTCGACAACATTTTACATTTCATTTAATATCTTCAAACTAAACTATCCTGAGACTAAAAATACATTTCTCCAGTGAAACAGGGTGATTATGATACGTGTGTGTGTGTGTGGAATGTGATCAGTGTGTTTCATTAGAGTCCGCTCAGGTTAATCAGCTCCTGCAGTGTTGTATTGATTAGTTCTTCAATCGATCGGAGCGGAGCGGATCAGGTTAATAATATCAGCATCGCACGTCGATAAGCTGCATTATTAGCTTCATGCACAGGACATGGCGGACGCCGTCGTCTCATTGGCTGGTTGTTGCCCTCCTCTCCTCTCCTCACGGTGTGTCACAGCGAGGCAGCACTTGGCTTTCATTACGCCGCCCATTGATCTGCAGGACCAAGATGGAGCGGCGCTCTAATGGGTGACGACTGGCAGCGTGTCGACCTGTCCGTCCTCCTCCACCTCCTCTGCCATCATCATCCACCTCCTCCTCCTCCTCCTCCTCCTCCTACCGCCATGGAGAGAGGGTGACAGAGGAATATAAGGATGACAGAACAGAGGAGAGGAAGGAAGGAGGGAAGGAATAAAGTTAAATCAGATTAAGGCACTTTATTTGTACTTTAAAGGGATAAAGGAAGAGGAGAGGGAAGAGAAGGAAGGGAGGAAGAGAAGGAGAGCTAAGAGGAGGCAGGATGAGGAGGAATAGAAGAGGAGAGCGACAAGGACAAGAAATAATTACATTTATTTATTCAGCAAACTTCTAAGTGATGTTACAAAGTGCTTTAAAGTAGGAACAAAAACATAGTAAGAGATGGTTGAATAAAATGGTGAGAAAACAGAATGAATTTATAATAAAGAACAATTACAAATATAGAAAAAAGAGTTTTGAGGGATTTATAAAAAACAACAGTGACTTTGTGTGTCATTGAGCCGTTTGACCTGAAGCAATGAGAAGCTTTAAAAACCAGCAACAAGGTTTCAGCGTCAACCAGTGAAACTCATACTAAGTCAAATATTGATTTAGTGCACATTTGATTTGATATTTTTTCAGAATAAGCTGAGCTAAATGAATTTGAAGAAAGGGTTGATGTGAATATAGAATATATAAATGTAGAATATACTGTAGGTTTGCCAAGAAAACTCTGAAAGTGTCACATATGAAAGGTTGGACTATAAGTTTAGAGCATAACACTAGGACCGCCATTTAATGTTGTGGATCCAAAAGTTGAATTATTGGGTCATTGTGTATATGTTTCCCTCCTTCCATGACTTCATGCCTGTATTGTCATATTGATCGAATAACATTTACCAAACCAAACAGATGCTTTATGGAGTAGTGCAGCTTAACGTTGGTCCTCTTGCATAATGGCCATATATAAGCGCATTGAGACAATGAATAGGACATAGAAACTAATTTGCACGCCAGTATAACTTATAATCACACTAAAGTATGAAGGCCCAACAGTATTCATCATATCATACGTGGAAAATATCAGAAATGAAAGCGAAAATAATCACACTATAAAAGTTAGTTATGTGCTGGTCCTAACCAATGCAGGCGACATTTGATAATAAATATTACAGTATTACATAATAAACAATAATAGAAATGAGGGATTCTTAACAGCCATAACACATACAGATCCCAACAAACCTAATGTGGGACAAAGAGTATGTTTGTGTGGCACAATGTGGGACAATGTGGGACAAGCTACCAAGGCTGACAGGTTGATATTATGTCTATCTAACTTAAATGATAAACATTTATATTCTGCCTCTTATCTCGTAAACATCTCTATGATTTAACGCCCGAATGCATCCAGAGATCGGTACGTCTCTTTATGAGCCGCACGTTTCTTGTGAGTAAAATATGTGAAAAAAATAATGAAAAATATCTGAAAATTGTTTGAAAAATATCCCAAAAAATGTCTAAAACATATTATTTAAATATGTAAAAAAAAAAATACTTAGTAATGAGTTGTAGTATCAAAAGTAAAAGTGCTCACTATGCCAAGTCTCGGAGTATTAATGAAAAATACCTGCAAATTATTAGTAAAATATGTGAAAAAAATAGTGAAAAATGTCTTTTAGAGCTGCACGTTTCTTGTGAGACTCACATGAACTATGTCGCTTCATGTCGTATTCCCCCTCCGTGTTAAATTGAACAATTGACTCAGAATCTCCTTCCACCGTATTATAAATACTTAAACATAGTTTCACAGTCTTCGTTGTAGCTGCTCTTCCTTTTCTTTGTGCTAGTTTCCATCATATTCCTCCTAAATCTGCAGAGCTTGGGACTTTGCGGTGACTCGCAATTTTCTCCGTTGGGCGTAGCGCAGCGAAGACGATGAAATGTTAACCTGCTCTTGACCCACGTGTGTTCAGTTCGACAGCAAACATGATGACAGACTTCCCTGTTTTCTACACAGCCAACAGGATAAAAGACAGATTTTTAAAGAAGCGTCTGTCCGTAGCGGTTTGACTTTTGAAAACTAGAGCCGATGAGAATGTGGGACATCGTCTCAATATGTGGGACGTGGGACAATAAGGGATAAAAATGCCGTGCAGTCCCTCGTAAAGTGGGACACCTGGTCACCTTAATACAAGCAAGCGTCAAAAAACAAAAATGCTGATTCATAAAGAGCATTAATATTTATAAGTTGACAGTGAGTTAACTTGGGTGTAACAGGGTGGAGGTTGAGTTAACTTGGGTGTAACAGGGTGGAGGTGGAACTGAAGAGGAGCATTAGCAGCAGAGTTCAGGAGCTGAACACACGGATATGAAATAAAGCGTCCTGTCAGAGGTCTGAGGTTTCCCAGGTCACTTCTTATTGAATCTCCCTGAATGATTAGCTCCCAGAGAAGCGGCTAACGCTGCTGCAGCTACACCTGAAACCCGATTAGTGCTTCCTGCTTCTGCTCCACCTGCCAGCTCACATTCACTCTACTCTTCATTTGAAAAACCAGGCTTCATATTACAGATGTGGGATCATCGGTGTGTCGGTGCCATCTGGGATGGACATTGCTCACCTCCTACACTTCTTTCCTTCCTTGCCTCCTTTCCTTTCTCCTTTTCCACCTCCCACACGGTCATTATTTACCTCCTCCCCGTCTACTCTTCCATCTTAGATTTTTCTCCTCTCCTTCCTCACCTCCTTGCTTCCTTTCCATCTTTTCCTTTCATTCTCTTCATCTCCTCCTTTTTCCTTTTGCAGATCTTAACTTCTTCCTTCAACTGTCGTCTACTTCAAACTCTCCCCTTTCTTCTTCTTCTTCTTCTTCTTCCTCTTTCTGACCTCTATCATCCCGCTCTTTGTCTTCGGTTTCCAGGTTTCAGGTGTTTTTGTGCATTTCAAATAGGTAAAAAGGGAGTTGATTTCCTCCACCTTTGTTCTCTCCATCCTCCTCTCCTCTGTTGTACCTTTCTCAACACCTCGACTGTGCCTGTCTTCTCCCACCACTCTTCATCCTCTCCTCCTCCTCCTCCTCCTCCTCCTCCTCTGTCTGGTTTGAAGCCCCAGAGACGACGTTGGTCCCACTGGGACTTCCTGAATGAATATTAAAGTGGAGTCTCGTCGGGTCAAACTGGACAGAGTTTGGGCTGCAGGTTCAGTTTGGAGGAGTCTGAATATTGTTGTGTCTGCAGCTGCTGCAGTTTCATAAAAAACATTCAAGAAATTATCAGAAGCAAAAACCAATAACACGCAGTAACAAATAGACCCGAGAGATAGAAAGATAATAACAGCTATTTTCACTGTAATGTGGAGCTGCTGCTGAAAAACAGCTTCTTTATGTGTTTCTCCATTTCTACTTTCTAAATGTTTTTACATGTGAATGATGCAAAAAATCATTATGACATTTTAAAATAACATGAAAGACAAATATAATTCTCTACATAACTGACCGATCTGATTGTGTGTTGGACTCTGAGTGCTGCTAAAATGCACATGACCTACACTCAGTACTGTGCCTGAACGCATCCTGTGTGGACAAAGATGGAAGATGTTTTAAAGCTTTAAATCGTCTTGTTCAGATTAAAAAATATATTCTTAGTGAAGCTGCATCAAAAGCATCAAAAATCGTTTTTTCGAGGGAAGTACCACGGATCCAACTTTGTTCAGTGGAGACACAACTTTACTTTTAACCCTGATTTTCTTCCAATAATGACGATGAGCTATATGATGTAATGTTTTCTCTGTTAATTCATGAAACAGAAAAATAAATGTGCACGTCTTAAGGTCTTTACACACCAGGGGCACGACGGAGAAACAACACAACAATGTGAAATACTCGCAGGTGAATATTATATGTCTAGTGCTTTTATTGTGAAAGGTAAGAAGCTAATGAGTGGATCTGGTTTTGTCAAGGTTGAAAGGAGTAATAAAGTTCATAAATATAAATATAGGCCCAACTCAACCTGTTCCGCACGATCAATCAACCTCGTTCCGAAAAAAAGGCGCTTTTTTTGCCGTTGTAATATTCACGTTCTGTGTGAAAGTACTCATGACAACATTTCAAAATAATACTTTGGCATGTCTATGAATAGCACGCACGTGTGTAAAGGCCTTTAGGCTGAAAAATAAAATAAAATGTGCATCAAATGATGCACATTTTGGAATACAAAATGCACCAGACTTCCCAGAATGGTTCCATCTCAACCCAAATGATGCAGACCGACACGTTCTCAGCCCAACTCGTCACATACTGACGCTTTGTCAGACCCCTCAGCGTCACTTTTTGGTCGCAGTAAACACGTTCTTAACGTTGTGAATTAGACAAAAACACTAGGAAACAAATCCACTTAGTTAGGTTTAGGAAACAAACAACATGGTTGGGCTTGAAATAAGTATGTTTTTACAGTGAAAATGTGACGTTGTGACACGAAAATGGTGCCTTGCGCGCCGGTATCTAACGGCGACGGCCGTGACAAAGATAACGGGCTGAGCAGGCCGGTTTGTTTGGATTCATCACGCTGCCGCTGCGTAGCTCCTTTATGAACATGTAGATCAGATTCATCAGAAAGTGAATGTTTTCTTTCAACAGGACAAAGACTCGGTCTTTTGTTTAAGTGACCGCATGCTCTTTTGTATTCTGTTCTAAATCCTCAGTCCTTGGAAGTTTTTTGTTCCGATAATGATGAATCCAATTTAGTTGCTTTCTGGTGCCGGAGCTTCATTTGAGTTCTTTTCAGCTGGTTTTTTTTTTTTTATTCTTTTTTCTCTCCTTCCCAACTTTAATGAAAAAGTGATAATGGAGGCGACTGATTGAAGGGCAAACGCAGACCTACAGAAGT
>CAKALU010032855.1:0-11059 GCA_916700995.1 Hozukius guyotensis
CTCAGTGGTACACTCTCAGTGATGTGAAGTCTGGTCGAGTTCACCTGATACTGGAATGGGTTCCGACGTCCTCGGAGTCAGACAGAGTGGACCAGGTCTGTATTCCCAGATGAGTCATGGGTTAATGGAGCGTTGCTGGTAAGATTGATCCATACTCACTGGTTCTTTCCTGCATCTTCAGGTCCTTCAGTTCTATTCCAGGCAGAGCTACCAGAACAAGGCGGTCCCCTCAGCAGGCCTACTGTTTGTCTTTATGGAGCAAGCAGATGGTTTACCAGTGAGTCTTTTTCTACTGATGATGTCAGGATGTGCAGTTATGGTTTAGAATACATATGCTTCTATTGTTATTTCCTGTTTGTCTCTCTACAGGTTAAGAAGAGTGGCAAAGAGCCAAAAGTGGGAGCAGAGGTTACGCTTGGAGAAATGTCCCGCAAAACTACAGTAAGACCTCATTCAGTTTAGAATTGATAGTGCTATGTTTTAATGTATTTTCTATAGCTCTGATTGTAATATTGTAAGAGTGACCTGATATCTGTCAGAAATATTGACTGACTCTTGCATCCCTGAAGGTGTGTGATCGTACCACATCACCTCAGTGGAACGAGGCATTCTGCTTCCTGGTTCGAGACCCCAGAAAAGAGATTCTTGTTGCTAAGGTACGCAGTGCATAATCAACGTGGAACAGAAAGAGTGTGAACGCGGATGCTAACAGTGTGATCTGTGATATACAGTGTACTGTAAATACTACCTATGCTAACACCCTGTATTGTATCACTCCAGCTCTCCCACAGCTGGACATTGCCCATTGGTTCCCTGGTGGTTCCCATCAGAGAGCTGCTCTCTGAACCAGAGCTGGTCCTGGACCAGTGGTTCAATTTGGACGGAGCCTCACCTGAAAGTCAGGTTCTTCTGAGGGCTGAACTCAAGGTGGTTGCCCTGTCATTTTCTCTATTTGTCTTATTCTAAATATTTAGTATATGTCCTTTAAGTTTATTTTTCTCTATCTCTTTATCACTTTCACTATATGTCCCTTTCTCTGTCTCTAATCTCTTCGTCATTTTCTCTGCTTCTTTCTCTGCCTATATATCTTACTCTCTGTGTGTAACTGTAATATCTCTTTAATAATATCTTTGTCTGTATCTATATTTCTTTCACTCGGTATAACTTTGTATAATATCTCTTTCTGTTTCTTTCTTATCTGTATGTCTCAGTCTCTGTATCTTTTGTTTCTTTGTCGTGAGGCTTTTGAGGCAGTTCTTTTGTACTTCTGCTGATATTAGTATTTACAATCGGGACTGGTACAAAACTGATAATAATAATATGGACTCAACTGCAGATGCTGATTCCCAGCAAATGTCTGGCCGCCACTGATAAGGCTAAGGTCACTTCAGTGTCAGACTCTTCCCCTGCTCCACGAAAACAAGAGATAGACACCGTGTTGAGGTGAGGTAGTTAATTCAAAAAGTCTGTCCTTACTTTCTGTGTGTCCTTTGGTCACTTAAATTTTTTTATCGCTACTCTTTGTGTATTTAGGTCAAGTTCAGTGGACACTCCTCCCGTGGAGACTATAGCCTCTTCAGTGACCTCACATGAGGATGTTGTCGTAGAAGAAACGACGGAAGCTGATGTGACTGAAGAGAAGGTGGAAGAATCACCGAGCCCCGCCGTAGCACAGCCTCCTCACACTTCCCCAGACCTCAGCTTTGCCAGTGAGGTAACGTCACAAAATAGTGATCTACAGGAGCAGATACATGCAACAAGGTGTGACACAATCAAATTTAATATATATATACATGAAAATGAAATCCTGTAGGGGCTGATGAGAATCATCCTGCTGGAGGCTCAGAGTCTGGTTGCCAAAGATAACAAGATGGGCGGTATGGTGAAGGGCAAGAGTGACCCCTATGCCAAGATCAGTGTCGGAGAGGTGGCGTTTAAGAGTAATGTGATCAAGGAGAATCTCAACCCGGTCTGGAATGAGATGTATGAGGTGTGTATGAAATAACTGGGCAGTCTGATTTACTAATAAAGATGACAATACTTCACGTTAACCACCTCATTTATATTCATTTAACTGTTGTGTGTTGTCTCAGGTGGTGCTCAGGCCTCAGTCAGGACAGGAGGTGCAACTAGAGCTATATGACAAAGACATGGACAAAGATGACTTCCTGGGCAGGTAATCTGGTGGTTTCTAGTTGATCAACTATATTCAGTGGGTCAACATGTGTGCAGACCCAAACTGTAGTTATTTCACCATAAATATAAATTACAGGTATATTACCGTATGGTTTGATTTATGGAAAAATCGGCATTTGGTGTTTCTCAACTCATCCCAGTTTTATTTCCTTCATGTTTACAAACATTACTTATGGAAACAAACTTTTCACAGCATTAGAAAATATTGATGATTTAATATTTTAGGGCATTTTAAGGGTCTGGCTTCATTTTCACAGATCACGCATTTAACTTGTGCTATTCTGTGTTAATACAGATACAAAATCATGGTGGCAGACATCATCCGTTCCCAGTACACAGACCAGGTCAGTATTGCATGCCTCACTGTATCTCAGTTATTGCTGCGGTGTTGTCATAGGCTTTAATTCTACGTCTCTGTTTCAGTGGTACACCCTGGATGACGTGAAGTCTGGACGTGTCCGCCTGATTCTGGAGTGGGTACCAGCAGTGTCACATAATGATACCCTGGACCAAGTTAGTGCAATTCTTATCATTTGTTTATGTTTTCTCTTATTCAGGCAAATGTTTATAATATTCATCATTTGAATTGCCTATTCGTCCCACATCTGTACTATTCCAGATATGATACCCTGCTCAGTTCACCCTGCACATCAGTGCTGAGTCACCGTAATGTATTTTTCATTTGATACTCTGCTGCAGGTGATGGAGCTGCAGTCTCTCCAGTCTTACCAGAACAAGGCCGTTCCCTCTGCAGCCCTGCTCTTTGTTTATGTGGACAGAGCACACTCTCTGCCTGTGAGTCCCTTTTAATTTATAATGAGTGTGCTGTCTCTGAGTTATAGATAGACAACAGTTTGGAAAGCTCATGTTGATAAACAGATTGGCATAAAGTGGAAAATTCCTTCTTGTTTTTGTAAGTAATCACTGGATTAAAATAAATGAAGACTTTCAGAAATAGTTGCTGCTTTCTAAGCAACACAATCTGTTGTTGCATTTTATGATGCAATGATTCAGGAATGTTTCGTTTTTTTAAAAGAAAGGGAAGTTGGATCTCGAGCCGTTGTTGCCTTAATTACAGATTGAATACAAACCGCTCACATAATGTTGTGTGTATTTCTGTGTGCAGTTTAAGAAAAGTGGAAAGGAGCCCAAGGCTGGGGCCGAGCTCGTTTTTGGTAAAACAACCTACAAGACCAAGGTATGAGACTGATGATAAAGACATTAAACAAACACACACACTTTGGATATACTAGCTTGGACTGCAGCTAATGAATACTTTAGTCATTAAAATGTCATGATGAAGTCCCCAACACAATTTCCAAACAAACAAACTAGTGTGTTGGTAAATGGTTAAAAATTTTATGGGATAAATGACTAAAAGCTGTTTAGAATTTAAACTTCGGCGCCCCCCACTGGTGGTATTGAAAAAGACACAAGGCTTGACAGTAATGCATGCTAATACCTTCATTAGACTGGTCAAAATACCAGTGGAAAGAAAAGAAGAAGAGAAGAAACAACTTAATCAAAGTATAATGACTATACAGACCTTGTAATTCCATTCCCAGTTTAAGGAACCACCACTCCCCCAACTTCTCCTTCCTCTTTTTCTATCTGAAGGTATGTGATCGCTCAAGATCACCTCAGTGGGACGAGGCGTTCCACTTCTTGGTTCGCGACCCCACAGAGGAGATGCTCATCATGAAGGTGAGTGTATCTGAAGACTGCTGCCAGCGTCCTCTCATCACATCTCCTCCTCTGGCTGGCATTATAAATGTGTCCTTATCTCTGTAGTTGTCCAGCGCATGGGACCAGCCAATGGGATCTCTTGTTATCCCTGTGAGGGAGCTGTTCTCTGAACCACAGCTGGTCCTGGACCAGTGGATGCCTCTGGATGGAGCCTTACCTGAGAGTGAGATCCTACTGAGGGCTGAACTCAAGGTAAGAGATGACACACACAGGGGATTATTACCGATGTCACTGATACACAGAATAAACAACTGGAAATGTATTGTTGACAGGTCCTGAGCTCCAGGATGACTGAAGCTCCACAGCTTTCTGGGACTGGTTCAAAGAAAGAAGAGATAGAGGTCACTTCCACAGTCAGTGAGGATGAAAAAAGCTCAGAACTGACAAAGGATGAGTGAGTGTTGTGCACCTGATAATACACACATACACCTTGGTCTTAATAAAAAAAACACCCAAACCATACCACTTAGTGTCATTTAAATATATAGAAAAGTAAGCAATGAATACACATTTGAAACGTAAACAAGCACTAATAAACATTAAAAAACATTAGTGCCTGTCGGTGGGATTTACAAGCAAATATGCTCCTATAAAGCATGTTTTGAAAGTATATTTGTAGCCAAGTAAAGCTACAAAAAGGTAATTTTCTCCCATTGTTAGTTCCGGTCAGGAGTCTGGCTGTGCTGTTTTGTAACAGCAGTGTGTATTTTCAGATCGGTTGCAGTATCCAGCCAGTTTAAACACTCTGAAGCAGGAGATGCTGCGGCGGCCTCCGCAGAAGATGCTGCTCCCGTTGAGCCAGCTGCCATTCACACTGCATTTGATACATTCCCTGCTGCCGCAGTGAGTCATAACACATTATAGTTAGTGGTTATTATGTTTAACCTGTCTATTTACAACTTCATAACCTTCCATATCATTTTGCTCAGCTGGTGGAGGAGCCAACAGATCCAGAAGAGCATCCCCCACAGTCACACACAGCAGGGTGAGCTCCACATCACAGCTAATAAGACCATATTTCCTTTTTCCCTTCATTCCCTTTAAAGATCCATAAATTGGAAGAATAGAAAAGAAACATGTTTAAATTTCTGTGCTCTGTGTATGAATGTAGTTCTGGTTTAGGCAACCTCGCTCACGCCACAGTGACTGGTCTTCCCGCTGACACCCTGGGGCCAGCAGAGGTCACAGAAATCCCCAAAGCTCGGGAGGTTCTTCCATCACACACCTGCCCCAGCCAGGACTTTGGTGAAGAGGTGGGTTTAGTTTATGCCTTGATTAGCAGAGTGGAAGAATTAGCTTCCACCAACTGTACAGTGGTATCTGTTCTTCATCACTGCCCCTTTTGAATTATTTTTTGTATATTTGCTTGTTATTTTAAACAATAAGAAAACATTTCTTTTAGCAGTGTACCTCTCTGCCAAAGTGAACACTTATACGATTTCATGCTTTTCATCAATCAAGAATAACCCATATTATCTAAAAATGTCTCGGCCAGGGTTCCATCAAAACTATGCGTCTAATAAATGATCACACTGACAGTAATATCTTGCTAGTTATTCATTGTGTCCCCAGTCATCAGATAGTGAATAGTTTGGTGAACTGATGCTGCTGGGTCTCAGCCTCGTCATGTGGGTTCTCTGAATAATCCCAGCCTTTTTCCAAACGCTGTGAATGTGCGACTTCCTCTTGTCTTTAAATATCACGTTATGTTCTGTTGGGGAGATTTCAGCTTCCTCTGCTGATTTGATGGGTCTGGTGTGTGTTCTGCTGAACTTCTGCATAGGTACCTGTGTCGTGCCAGCTACAATCAAAAAAGAGGAATTTCCGGACAGGAGGGGAAAAATGAAATGTGCCAACCATTGTATCGTTTATACATGTGCAGAAGTCTGGTGTGAGGGAGGGACATTTAATAATGAAAAAACAAGTTTCTCATGAACCAAATTTAGATTAGACAACTAAGTTAAGGTATCCTCTATCTTGTAAAAGTTCACATTGACCTACTACAGTGGCACGATGTGCTTCTAAAGGCAGTAAAATGTCAGATTTTAGTAGTACTCATATGGGTCTGTTCCAAGAAACAAAGGTTTAATTTTATATTTAGAGAAATTATTCCACAAGGAAAAAAATGCCCGTTTTCCAGTTGTACTTCTAGTTTTTGTGTAGAGGGAACACCAGCCTGATCACCTGGTTTGCTCTGAAATATACATAGTATAGTAGCTTCACATTATCAAGCTACATGTCTGTTGTGTGCTCAGTGACTCCCTGTGTGTTTGGTAACATTTGCGGTCTTCATCCTGCAGGGGCTGCTGAGGATTCACCTGCTGGAGGCCCAGAATCTGGTTGCCAAGGACAACCTGATGGGCGGCATGGTGAAGGGCAAGAGCGACCCCTATGTCAAGATCAACATCGGAGGAGTCACATTCAAGAGTCACGTTATCAAGGAGAATCTGAACCCAACATGGAAGGAAATGTATGAGGTATGAAGTATTCTCGGACGGTTTAAGCAGTGCATGTTGTCTGGATTTCACTGCATGTACAGTATTTTGTACAAATATGTGTTTTTGTTTGCTTTTAACAGCTGGTTTTGAAAGGGTACAGCGTCCAGGAGATCAAGTTTGAAGCCTATGATAAGGATTTAGACTCTGATGACTTCCTTGGCAGGTGTGTATCAGTCGCTTATATTAGTACTCAAGATAAAAAGCGTAGCATACTGAATACACTGGTCTGCATGGTAAGAATTTTTACAGAGATACACCTGTGACTTTACATCATTTTGCACTGAAATGCATCGCCATTTGCAGCAGCTGCCAAACATCAACATAAACGGAATATTTGATGTGGGTGGATTTATGAAATATCTACTATTTACAAACACCTGGAAATTATCTGTATTAATATAGGGGGTTGATTGCTTTTCTACAGTTTTCATTAAATACCATTAAAGGGATAGTTTGGGTGTTTTGAAGTGGGGTTGTATGAGGTACTTATCCATAGTCAGTGTATTACCTACAGAAGATGACGGTTGCCACACCCCCAGTTTGGAGAAACAGACAGGAGTACCAACAAGGAAGCAAAGTAATGTACTGCTGTGGACAGGGCCGGCAGAAAAAATGTATTTTAGCCACCTAAAAGAAAGACTCACCTAAAAAAATCAATATCCATTTAAGTGTACGCTATGTTTGAAATAATGTCACTGCTTTATCTTGCTGTCAGACAGCTCTTTCCTTCTCCTTTCCAATGGGGAACTGACTACTGTAGGTAATACACCTACTATGGATAAGTACCTCATACAACCCCACTTCAAAACACCTGAACTATCTCTTTAATATACACCATAATGTCAACATTGGAAATCTTTGTTTCTGGAAGTAAGACATCTTGTTGATGTTTTTATGTTCACAGATTCAGTATTAAGCTAAATGAGGTCATCAGATCCCAGTACACAGATCAGGTTAGTCAATAATTCCTCATCTGAAGTCGTGCCACGTGATTTCTGAACTCTGTTCTGTGTCATGTCCTCATATAAAGGGTGTTGCCCTGCTTCTTTGTCTCCGTTGCAGTGGTACACTCTGAATGATGTGAAGTCTGGGCGGGTCCACCTGATACTGGAATGGGTTCCTACTGTGTCACATTCAGTCACACTTGACCAGGTCGGTCCTTACTTACAGCTCTATCACTCACAGTTTATTCAAACATTATTTAAACATGCACTATTGACGTGTCCATAACAAAGCAGCCTCCCACATAATGCTGTGTAGTGACATTCCAACATGCAAGGCACATTATTCACATTGCAAAATAATCATCAGGACTAACTGGCTGTGATTCATGTGTGTCGCAGGTGCTGCAGCTTCAAACTCTCCAGTCTTATCAGAACAAAGCTGTCCCCGCCGCTGCTCTGCTCTTTGTCTACATAGAGAGAGCACATTCATTACCTGTAAGTCACCTGCAGTTTGTTTACATACTGTACAGATAAAAAAAATGATTTGTCATATAATAAAATTTCTCTCTTCCTCGATAGTTGAAGAAGAGCGGAAAGGAGCCCAAAGCAGGAGCTGAGCTGGTTCTGGGTGAAACAAGCTACAAAACCCTAGTGAGACTCGTGATGCACGGTGCTCTATTTTCAGTCTTGATAGATACATTATTGTTGTAATAACTCTATTTTCATCGTCTCTTCAGCTGTGTGACCGCAGCACCAGTCCTCAGTGGAATGAGTCTTACTACTTCCTGGTCCATGACCCTAAACATCAAATGCTCGTAGTAAAGGCAAGACATTTATTTACATTTATTCTACAGCTCACGTTTAACAGCAGTGATGTTGGAGTGAATTTTTCATTCCCTCTCTTGCATTGCAGTTGTCCAGTGGTTGGGACCAGCCAATGGGATCTCTGGTGGTGACTATGAATGAGCTGCTAGCAGAGCCACAGCTGGTCCTGGACCAGTGGTTCCACCTGGATGGAGCCGCACCTGAGAGTCAGATCCTGCTGAGGGCTGAGCTCAAGGTGACGAACACATCCGCCCACATGCACACACACATGTCGTATAGTATTACATAACAACTAACAGACACACTAATGACACTTCCTTTTCTGAATTTGTATTCAATAGATTCTAGATTCCAAAATGGTGGAAATGATCAGTGCAGGGACTCTGCCCTGTGCTGACACTGGCTCTGGGCAGGTGAAGCTGTCTCTTGCATACGTCTCGCAGGAGAGACAGCTCATCGTCATCGTCCATGCCTGCAGGTGAGCTTCCTCAAATAGCGTGTTTCAGTCAGATTATGTTCTCACCAATAATATACTGTTGAGACTGTAGACTTTATTACAAGTTTGTTTCCCAGATATTATCATGGCACAACTTCAACATCATCTTTAGTTTTGAGAAGATTACCATGCAGCATCTAACTTAATCTCTATAAACAGTTTCTGCATTCATATGCAGAATCTGTAGGCAACGGGACAAGATTTTGGCATCATAAGCATTCTGGTTGCCGTTGGTAGTCCGGGTAGTATTGACCAATCATGTTCGAGCTCACTTTGGTTGAATGCAGGTAAACAGTCTGTGTGAAGAGAAAAAGAGGCGGAACTCATTGACCGAAATGCAATCTTGGAACCCACCAGCTATCGTCTGACGATGATTTAGCTTTTTATTGGTTTAAAATTAGCTTGTAAACTGGCTACTTGTGAAACAATCCAGTCGTACACGTCATCTCTCAACTCCAGTCTCGCATCTCAAATCACTAATCGGACTGTAAACAATGAGCAGCGCACGGAAAAGGAAGTCTTGGCCCAGATATCCGCCTGCTACATCCCAGAAATACAGCCCCTCGCCCCCAGAGGCTTATCCGTCATCAGACCGATAGCCGATGGGTTCTGAGATTGCATCCAACTTGGCTTGACCACAGTCCAGGGGCTGTGGGGGGGATTATATAAATTCAAAAACCTTTTGTCTCATTTTCAGGAGCTGGATACTCACAGTATAGTTAGACATGTTTATATGTTTTACTGAAAAGTCAGATTGTATTATCTTTACTTCACACACCATCCTACTGCTGATGTGGATGTAGCAAGAAGAAAAAAAAGCCACTATAACCTGATAGAAATCACAGTTTCTGACTCTTAATTAAAAAACTACTGTTTGTTTATAGTAAAAAAAACAGGTTTGAAAACCTATGAACCTACCCTTTAAGAAAAACCTACAATTTAACAAAGCGAAGATGACACCTAATTTACAAAGAGTTATTATACTGCTCTAATATACTGAGACTTTTTAATATTCTTACATTTTAAAACAGTTATTTATGTTTTCTCTCTCTGTGTACAGAGGTCTGTTGTCTCAGAGTAAGGACGGAGTAGACAGCTACGTCTCCCTCATGCTGCTGCCAGACAAAAGCAAGGCCACCAAGAGGAAGACCGCAGTGAAGAAAAGAGACCTCAACCCAGAGTACAACGAGAGGTAATTAAATAATTAGCTCATTGTGCTGTCTTTATATTCCTGTGCAGTTTTTTTTGTAGTCTCTGAAGATCTTTGTTAGTGTTCACATCTAATTGTCTTTGCTGAATTCTTTAAGGTTTGAGTATGATCTGTCTGTGGACGACGCAAGATTCAGACGCCTCAGTGTATCCGTGAAGAATAACTCGGCCTCGTTCAGGAGCCGCGACGTCATCGGACAGGTCAGTCTGAGACCTGCAACTCTGATACTGCTTAAAATGTTCTGCAAGACACACATATACAGCAACCAAAGGCTAACAAGTGACCATCAGGGTATCCAAAGAATGTCACATGTGACACTGATGATACTCCACAACTCACATTAAGATCATTTCATTAAATCCACACTTGAACAGATGTAATACTAACCTGCCTGGTAACTTTGAACTGTTTTTGAAGTGTGTTCCTATCTTTTGAATTATTTCACTCTGAAGTGCACTGAATACATGCAGAAATACTGCACATACATGAGATGTATGTACAGATGTTAACATGTCATTCCTGTTCTTTAGGTGCAGATCGACTTGGCCCAGGTTGACCTGATTTCTGGTGTCACAGAATGGTGAGCAGAGCAGACTGTGTTTAAGTTTAGTAAAGGGATTCGTTCCCCCGGTTAGGATCTAGGGGATTGGGGGGAGTAACAATAAAATAAACGTGTATAAAAGTTCATAGTTTCCTCACTGGCAGAGAACAGAGGCTGTGGTCAGCTTGGATTAATGACATTTTCATGATAGAAAAATAACAAGGGCTGTCAAAGTTAACGCGATAATAATGTGCTAAAGCAAATTTTTTTTAAAGCCACTAATTTCTTTAACGCAACTTGCGATTTTTAGGTTGTAGCGGGCTCAGTTTTACTTACTTTTACTTACATACTTACTTGCTATACTAGCTTGTCGTCAAGTTAAATAACGCTCCAAACTGTCATGGCTATTTTCAAAGGGGTCCCCTGACCTCTGACCTCAAGATATGTGAGTGTAAATGGGTTCTCTGGGTACCAACGAGTCTCCTCTTTACAGACATGCCCACTTTATGATAATCAGATGCAGTTTGGGGCAAGTCATAGTCAAGTCAGCACACTGACACACTGACAGCTGTTGTTGCCTGTTGGGCTGCAGTTTGCCATGTT
>CAKALU010032856.1:0-20563 GCA_916700995.1 Hozukius guyotensis
TGAAGTTCCGTACATCAATTTTGTTTTCTCTGGCCTTCATAAACTTCAATTTTTCCTCATGGTGGAACAACTTGCTGTCCTGATCCCTAGCCCGAGAAGCGTCCAAATCGCTCTGACGCTTTGCCTTTTCTTGCTGCATTTTCTCCTGCATCTGCATTTGAATGCCGGCACATTGTGCGCGACGCATTGCAGCTTTGTTTGCTTCTTGTTCCTGCTTCTGCTTTTCCAGTTCAGCCACTCTCTTAGCTTCCCACTGGGCAAGGCTCTGTTTCTCCCTCAGAGTTATGGCAGTAGCCTGTTCCTTCTGTAAAGCCGCCATGTTGTCAAAAGCAATCTTTTGGTTTGTCTGGCGCTCTGTGAACCTATCTGCTTTTGCATTCACCATTGCAGCATTCTGCTCCTGCAGTCTGCCACATTTTTCAGCAGCCATGGCGATATTGAAGTTCTGTATATTGATTTTCTTTTCTCTGACCTTCATAGCCTTCAATTTTTCATCATGGTGGAACAACTTGCTGTCCTGATCCCTAGCCCGAGAAATGTCCAAATCGCTCTGACGCTTTGCCTTTTCTCGCTGCCTTTTCTCCTGTATCTGCATTTGAAGGAAGTCAAAGTGTGTGTGACGCATTGCAGCGCTGTTTGCCTCCTGTTCCTGCTTCTGCCTAGCCAGTTCAGCTGCTCTCTTGGCTTCATACTGGGCAAAGCTCTGCTTCTCCCTCAGAGTTCTGGCGGTAGCCTGCTTCTTCTTTAAGGCCGCCATGTTTTCAAAAACAATCTGTTGACATGTCTTGTGCTCCGTGAACCTCTCTGCTTGTTTAGCTGTTCTTCGCAGCAGCTTTCCCTCTCCTTCAAGCTGAGGAAGTTTGGGTCTCTCCTCCAAATGTGACGTTAAGACTACCCTGCTAGAATTTTGGACACTGCCTCTGGGTTGCTGCTCAGTTTCGTTTACCCACTGCATCTTTTGGCCTTGCCGGGCCTTGAGGAGTTTGTCCTCTGGTCTAGATGCTGGAGTAAGTCTGAACATTTCAGCCCAGTAGTGCTGTGTTCGTTGTTCTGTAGTATTAGTAGGAAATATCCTACTGACAATCACGACGCGTGTTTTGGTATGACAGATTTGTTCGAGCTTGGCAGTGGTTCTGATCAGTCTATTGGTAATATCTCATATCCTGGTGCCTTAGTTTCTAGAGCCTTTATGATGTCATAAAGTCACATTCTGTGACTTAGAATGTCGAGACTTGAGTTCTGATGACATCATCACATTGTGGATTTCATCTTGAGACTTGAGTTTTGATGACATCATCAAATTCTGGTGCCTTCTGGTGGTTTATTTTATTATTATTATTATTATTATTTTTTTATTCAAAACTTTATTTAAAATCTGACATCACAGCCTGTAAAGAGTTGCATTTTTTGAAAACACTTTCTATGATGTTAATGAGACCTCAGATTACAGAAGGTTTTTAGAAATCATTCTTGTAATGTGATATAATAACAAAGATAGAACATTGCCTGCAACAAGCTGTCAGGATTTCTGCCCATTCGTGATCTCACGAATATACAATATTTAGACCCTTGACACAATTTTAAACGTAAACATTCTAAATGTGTCCTAGTTTATTCCTGGCTGCAGTGTATGTACACATGGACCCAAGCTGTTGCCTAGCAACACAATTTTATTGCAATTCCGTTTAAAATGCGCTAAAACGGAGCGTTTCAGACGCAGGGTAAATACAGGCATATTAAGGCTGAAAGTATGAGGAAAATAAAGTTTTTTTTTTCAACATTACAGCATTTAAACATGTTCTAGTAGAAACACAAAATATAAGTATGAACCTGAAAATGAGCATAATATGGGACCTTCCCAAAATGTTAAATGATAACAAAGGAAGAACATTCTAAAAGTAACTTTCTGAAAACGTTTTGAGGATTATTGAGACCTCAGATTACAGTTTTTTTATAAAACGTTCTTGTAATGTGATATGTTGACATGGTCATGGTCAAGATAAAAAAAAAACAGGCCAGGTTTGTGCCAAAATGCTTTACAACAAACAGAATTGAGCAGAAGTTAACATGAGTTCTTAGATATACAAACATACACATGTACACACATGTACATACATCTATGCATTAGGGGTGTCGCGGTATGCCGGTTTTGTGGTAATCGCGGTATTGAAAACATGAAAATAGTGATATCGTGTAAATAATCCAGCCACGATATATCGTGTTTATAGGGACTGTTTGTAACTTCTTACACGTATAAATCAATCCGGGTCGGTGTCCCAAGCGCGCTCGCGTGTGGCTACGCTGTTTAGACAAGACTCCAACACAAACTACACAGAAGCACCAAATCCTCAAAGTTATATCTAGTGAAGCCCGTCTGTTAAACAGTGTTGGCCGCGGTCAGAGGACGCGGGGGAGACCGTAGCTTTGGTCTCCAGGGCCGGAGTCTCTAGTCCTCTGCCTGCCTGCCTGCATTCACTCAGCTCGCTCCACCTCGCATGCATGCGCGCACACTCCACACTGCAGAAGTGTTAGTAGCTCTGAGAATATCTAGTAAATGTACAGTGGACGTTTGTGCAGAAATAAATGCTGCAGCTCCTCCAGACCAACAGAGGTTTCCCGTGTCTTGTGAAGTGACAGGGCTCCGCAGCGAGTTATGTTATCGTCTCCGACCGGGTGTCAGTGTCTTCCCCGTTCCCTCCGGCCGCGGTCAGGAGGCTGAAGCAGGAAAAGCCAACACTAGGATCAGCATTGATTCATGGAGAGAACTTCGTCTGGTCAGCTAACATTACTGCCAAGCAGCGAGCAACAGGACGCTGACTTTCGGTGACTTAACGGCCACAGGTGTCGCTGTTACAACCAATTTCTGATTCTTACAAACAGTCCCTTTAATTCAATTTAGCTCTTGGTTTAGCTGTTTCTCTTTTGTGTTCTCCCGCACGCAGTAAATAAAAGCTTGTTGCAGACATGACGTCATACACGTGCCACAAATAGTAAAAAAGTAAACACACCACAAGCAAGCGCTCGTCTTGTCTTCGTGATTCTGTCAAAATGAGGACGAATGTAAAGGAGATACTTTATCGCCCTGCTAAAAACGTAAACTCTACAGTGTGGAATTTCTTCGGGTTGCACAAGAAAAACGAAGTCCTTGATACTGATCCAGTGTGCAGGGAATGTGGGGCTACAGTATTAGCCAAAGGAGGCAATACTTAAAACATGCTCCATATTCACCTTCGCAATCATCATGCTGAACATTTCGCCACCGTAGAGCGAGTTAGTTGTAATGTTAGTATAACTAAACATGTCAGTTGAGTTATATGAGTACAACGTTAGCATATCTTGGTTAGTGAATGACTACGTGAGCTAGCTGGCTAACGTTAGCTAGCCAGCTATAGCTGGGTGGTGTTGGCTGGCTGGCTCGGCTAGATGAAGCCAAGCAATGCTAGCCAACCGAGACCCGCCAGCGATAGTGAACCGGTCGGCTGGTATTGAATGACTATGTTAGCTAGCTAGCTAATTTATGTGCTAAGTAAAGTTGGCTAACTTAATTGAGGTCTGTTCAACAAGACAGTGACAGCTGGTACTTTTCTTGTGGTCAGGCAGCAGCATCCAAGAAACGTGAAAAATCATCAGGGAAAGAAAAAGGAGCAGGTCAGCTAAGCCTATTTATTATATTATATTTGTTTATTCAGTTAAGACACACTCACTGCAATGTAAAATACACTGTTATCTGTTGTTTTGGAAAGAAAACAAACAAACGTTGGACCAAATAAAGGTAAAGATGTATTTTAAGTGATTGCGTAATTTTTTTAATGATATCGCGATAATATCGTTATTGTGATATTTTTTGCCATGATAATCATATTGAGACAAATTGATATCGTGACAGCCTTACTATGCATATAAATATAAAGTAGGCCAACAGTATAAAGTAAGACTACCTTTTAAAGGGCGAGTTCATCTGCATTCTTTTCTGTTTTGTTTTTTTAAAACCACTCAGCCGTTACCAAAGTAAGCTAATCAATAGGCTTATGAATAGTGTGAACGCTAGCACTAGCTGAGTCAACGTTAACTGAGCTAAGTTTGGAAATACCTGACAGGGTTAGTTCAGATTTTTTGAAGTGGGTAATATGTAGGCTATAGTCCACGTGTTCTGCCAGGTAAAATTACTGTTTTACCTGGCCTGGCTTTGATGAGAGCGACTTCAGTTTCCCGTCAGAAAGAGATGTCTGACAGCGAGGTAAAGTGGCTGTGGTCTGTAAAGTCTGAGTATATTTGCCTTAGGATACATGCAATCAGTTTCAAAACCCACCACAGAGAATGGAACATTTATCGATCATGTCTACATAAAACAAACAAGCTATTATTTTACTGAAACAAAAGTTATGCCTGTATATTTTAGTAGTCATGCAGCAATTCGTTGTACATTTACAAAAAATTACAAAGATGTCTAGTCATTAGTAGTTACATGTAAGTATTGATAATAAACATGGGGAAAGGTTTCAAGCTACATGTTGCCTTTATCCCTCTTGCATTGATACATAACTGTTGTCTGGTTTTCTAATCAGCAACTTATGAGCAATAACCAACATCATCCATGTTGAGTTGATGCATAAATGTGTCTGTTTTTCAAAACAACAATGTATACCAGTAGATAGGAATGTCTTAAAAGTTCTAGGCTGATCTATATGGTTATATTTACATATATTATGAATCGTTTGCATTTTTATGGAACGATGTTATTGTGTCCGTCTTGCCATAATAACATCGTTCCATAAAAATGCAAACGCTTAATAATATAGCATCACACATGTCTTGATGTTAAATCAACCAAACTTGAACTCTAATCAACTAGAAGTGCATGTTCAATAATGACTATATGAACTAACAAACTAGCAGAAGAAGAAATGTACCTACAGGTATTCATTGATTTCAACAAATGTGTGAATGCTGTAATTTCCTAACATGACAATATGACAAAATAAACAGTTTCAACTGCATTTCCTTGACCGCCGTACTCTGCACTCACAAGTTAGATGGTACTGCCTGCATAGAGTGTATGGCACTGGAAATGACATTTTGCAAATATTGTACCACTTCCTGTGTCCACTATGTAGTGCTAGAGAACACACACACTAACTATACAGTATGTTGCTGTATATCATGTGCAGATCACGCCATGTAAATCTCATATTGAATGATCTTTGTCACATAAGGCTGACTTCCTTTGTCAGTAGGTGGTGCTATGACTATAACTCAATATGGGCATGTACATGTCTTCAGGCCTGGACTCTTATCCAGCATGTGAAATTTGGGGCGGATTTGACAAAGTCCAGTTACAACAGCTTAGTGTGTCATGGCGAAACATGCAAATTGCCCGCCCTCGTTACGGCAATGCTGTTCCACGAAAAATCCCCAAACTTTGCAATTTACCATTGTGAAGGTCTTGAGGAGGAGTTCAAAAAAGTTTGAAAAAAATGCATGAAAAACTAACAATATTCAAAATGGCCAACTTCCGGTTGGGCAGAGCTAATGAGAGCCAATAGGAAATAAGTCAGAAATGATGAAAGCAATGTGGGTACCAAATTTCGTGAATATCGGAGCAACTATGTTACAACTTAGGCCTTCTACCCATTAGGGGGGCGCTATGGAGCCCGCTAAACACCCGCAAACCCAATCACTGTGTATTCTCAAAAAGTTCAAAGGTTTTGATGTATGCGCCAAGTTTCGTGAGTGTTTGAGTATACCAAGGGCGTCAAAAATGCGTTCAAAGGCTAAAAGTAGGGGGCGCTTTAGAGCTGATGTGCCACACCCAAGCCCAATTATGACATTAACTCGAAATAATTACTAGTTTGAACATGGGTGCAAAGTTTCATGAGTTTCTGTGCATCCTAAAGCCCTCAAACATGGGTTCGTAAAATGAAAATGAACGCACAAAATCCAAAATGGCTGACTTCCTGTCAGGTAAAAAAAAAAAGAATTGATTTTTTCTTATAGATGAGAACAATGATCTCACCAAATTTCATCAAAGAACTTTTTCGAAACTCTGGCAAGCGTTTGGGGGCGCTATGGAGCCCGCTGGCCACGTCCAAGCCCAATCACTCCAAACTCCAGCCACTTTGGCGAAAGGCGCTTTTTCGCCGCCACGCCACGGCAACATAGTTTCATAAAAACTGAAGCTTTTAGCAACCTTTCATCACAAAGAGCTTAAGATAATACCGACCACTGCTCAGGCCCTAATAATAATTCTACATAAACATTTTTCACCATTTTCTGACATTTTACAGACCAAACAACTAATTGATTAATCAAAATTATCAACAGATTAATCAACAATGAAAATTATCGTTGGTTGCAGCCCTAAACTCAAGGTTCATTTAACATTCCAGAAAACTCCATTTGCTGTTGAAGACCATGAGATGTGGTTGAAAGCTAAAAAGTGGACCTTGAGTTCAGATTATTTTGTCAAATTACTGAACCCAAATTCAAGAATTGATTTTTATTTTTTATTAAATTTAAATGGTGCTGCATTTAGAACACGTAACTGGTAATTTAATTCACCTAATCCAGTTTGTTGGAAATGTGCCATTCAATTGTGTGTGGTCTCCCAGGCGTCAATGGCTTGAATCAGCTGGTGGAAGATATCATCTCATCTTTAGTAACCTGACACTGAGGCACATGAGTGGCGTGTGCATGCCAAGAGAGGCCTGTGAAATATTCATGAGTAGAAAGGCCAAGAGCACAGTGCACACTGAGCCGCCGTAACAGGTGCACAGGTGCAGAGCTATGGGGACTGTTGAGGAAGCTTTAAAGTGTCCCGTCTGCCAGGACGTCTTCACAGGTCCTGTGACGCTGCCGTGCGGACATGACTTCTGTCTCACCTGTATCCAGGCTGTCTGGGAAACAGATGGGTCTGATGCGGGTCCTCTCTTCTGTCCAGAGTGTCAGATATTCCTCCCCTCTGACCTCACTCTGGAGATAAACACCAGCCTTCAGACCAAAGTAAAGGACTTCATCACTAGCAGGCTGTCAACAGCAGAGCTACGGACACCATGCAGGGCAACCAAATCATCCTCAACTATCCACTGTGACCACTGCATAGAGACGCCATCGGTAGCCATCAGGACCTGTCTGACCTGTGACGCCTCACTGTGCGAGGCTCACGCCCAGCTGCACCAGCGGAGGTCCGCTCTGAGGGAGCACACCGTGGTGGAGGTGACGGGGGATCCGCTGTCTCTGAAGTGCAGGGAGCACCGTGATGAGCTCAAGCTCTTCTGTATGGAGGAGCGGGTCCCTGTGTGCTGTCTGTGTGTCCTGGTTGGCACTCACAAGAACCATAAAGCATTTCAACTCCATGAAGCCTGTGCCGACTTCAAGGTGAATATTATTGTGTTTTATTCCTTTGTAAATGTGGTGATTATGTATTTATTTCTATTAATTTTTATAGGCCTGTTGTATTTCTGTCTTTAGAGCATGTTAGAGACCACCATGAACCAACTGCTGAAGAGGAGAAGTGAAGCAGAACATGCCATCAGGGACTTGGAGTCATTGTATACCCAAACAGTGGTACAGTCATTATGAAATACCCCCTTTTTAACCATCTATTGTTTTATTCGCAGAATCCCCTCTTAAAGATACTGTGTGGTTGCAGATTGCAACCAACTGAGTAGCCCTCTGCTCATTCTTCCCTTTCCAAGACTGAGGTAACGTGAAAACCGTGGTAACGCCTTTCGCCTCGTTCAGAGGCCATCCTTACCATAATAACACTACTTTAGGAGCAACGAAAGTCAGACGCTGCTCATGTTACCGCAGTTTCACAAGCATGTAGAGAACCTGCGGTGACCTTTTCATAAAAAAGCGAAAGGCTCTCACTAGAGCGAGTGTTTGGTTTGTCCGTTCTGGGCTACTGTAGAAACATACCACAGCAACATGGCAGACTCCATGAAGAGGACCCGCTCCCTATGTAGATATGAAGGGCTCATGCTAAGCTAACGAAAACACAACAATCCTAAATTTCAGGTGATAATACACTAATGAAAACATAGTTATGAATATTATATTCCCTCCTGAAAGGATATAGCTCCCCTATGATCTCGATGTCTTGATCCCCCGAAATGTTACACACTGTTCCTTTTTTCCAATAGAAGTCTGCTGCAGATTTCAGAGAGAGAATCTCAGACAAGTACAGCAGGATCCATGTTGTGCTGGATGGCGATGAGCGTCTGATGATGCAGATTATAGACGCAGAAGAGATGTACATGACAGAGTGGCTGGAAGCCCAGAGGGGCGTCATGGAGGCTCAGATCACAGAGATAGACGGCCTCAGAGCCTCAAGGAAATCACTCCTCCAAGAAACAAATGAGCTGCGATTCCTACAGGTAGGTCACCTAATATTATGACAGTGTGTTATTTGTGATCATGTGAATGTCTCGTATCCATGACCTGTTTATTTTCAACAGCAAATCGCAGCACAGAATCTTTGGTGAGTATATCATCACTATTTTTTTACTATCCTAGCTGCCTTCTTTTGGTATGATTTTCGCCTTCTAATGGTTTTCAGTTTTTATTGCAGTGACCCGTTGGATTTAACACCAATCCAGGAAGTAAACAAAGATCTGTGTGACCTTGAGAAGCTGAGGACAGTAGAGAGGCTGGTGGATGACCTCTCTGTGGCTCTGTCCCAACATTTTCCACGAATGTGGTCATGTTAGTAAAGAATCCAGTTATTTGCAGTCTAAAATCAACCCCCGCTATCTCTGTGTACTGAATGTAGATTTTTATTTGCAGATCTAAGTTCTCCCGTTCTGGACTCCAAGTCAGCCCATCCCAAACTGGAAATATCCCAGGACAGGAAACAAGTGTCATGGAGACGGCAACCTGTCAGTGAAGCTCGAAGCCCTCAGCCATATGACTCCCAGTACAGCGTCCTGGCTCAGGAGAGTTTCACTACTGGCCGCCACTACTGGGAGGTCATCGTCCAGGAGAAACCTTACTGGCTAATGGGTGTGACCACAGGGCCAGTCGATAAAAAAGATGCTCCAAATCAGAGTTCCTCCAGCCTGGGTGTGAACAACACATCCTGGTGCATCTACCATGCAGATGGACAGTACTTGGCGTGCCACGACACCCAGGGGAAGCAGCTGTCAGTGGGAAAGAGAGTCAGGAAGCTGGGCATACTGGCAGATCTCCAGAAGGGGGAGCTGTCATTCTACGACGCTGACGCCATGACCCTGCTCCACTCCTTCTGTGTGCAGTGCACAGAGCCTCTCTACCCCATGTTAAACCCATGCATTGATGTGAACGGACTGAACACGCAGCCGCTTACCATGTTTTGGATTAAGGAGCCCTGGGATTGGCAAGGAAACACAAATGAGGGCAATGAGTAAACTTGGGAGGCCAACCTTAATTTTCATTAGTGTATAATCACCTGAAACTAAGAATTGTTGTGTTTTCGTTAGCTTAGAATGAGCCCTTCATATCTACACAGGGAGCAGGTCCTCTTCAGGGAGTCCAACATGTTGCTCTGCCATGTTTCTACAGTAGCCCAGAATGGACAAACCAGACACTGGCTCTAGAGAGAGCCTTTTGTATTTTACAATACCTGAAGGCCACCGTAGTTCTCTGACTCTGCTTGTGAAACTGTGGTAACGTGAGCTGCAGAGCGCTAAACCGTGGTACCGCCAGCCACCATCTGACTTCCGTTGCTCCTGAAGTTGTATTATTATGGTAAGGATGACTTCTGAGCGAGGCAAACAGCATTATTAAGGTTTTGCACTCGGCGGCTCACGTATCTGCAGTCTTGGAAAGGGAAGAGTGAACAGAGGGGTACTCAATTGGTTGCAATCTGTAACTACACCACTAGATGCCGCCAAATCCTGGACCTTTAAATAACATTGTGGAAATGTCAAACATGCTGTGGTTCCCCTGCCTGGATCTGTCCCAGGTAAAACTAAAACTATGATCAAGGAATTTACCTACCTCTGTATTTAAGAGAAGTTATTGCTAGAGCTGATATAAACGATGAACATACATTTCTCATTACCAGCAGCAAGGCTAAATATACTGTATTATGGTGTTCTGATATTATGCTATTGTGATCCTATAATGCTGATGTTGTATACAAAGCTGTTAAGTAAGAAATATAGTTGAGAAGAGATATTATTATATTATTATATATTATTATTTTGTCAATAGTCGTATATTACCTTTTCAGTGTCATGTAAATATTTCATCAAGTGGTATCGGGTGAAACCTCAAACAGCACTTTTGTTTTGTGGTAAAGTCTATCTGTTCGGTCAGCAGCTTAGCAGCTCTTATGTTTGACTTGATGACGTTCAGGAAGTAAATGATCCGTGCGTTAACTACTGTACTGGCTCCTTGTTTGTCCCTCAGCTCACCGGACCATGGAGGAGCATATAATTATTAAATAATGTTTATAATAAAGTTATTTTTGATAAATTTTGGCAGTAATTCCAAAGAAATTTCAAATAGGTTACTTGCTAATAGTCAATTACCATGACATTTGTGGACCTGTAAAATGAAGTGTTACCTTGATTTTTTATGTGATCTAAGAATTTCAAAGTTGTACTGTTAGATACTTGCCCAAAGTATGTCCGCACCAAATTTCAAGACATTTGATTAATCAGGACAAATGTTGTGGCATTTTCCATTATCATACTAAATAAAGTCTTTGGGCACAAATAAGAAAATATGACACACTTCTTTTCCTTTTCCGCACACGCATCAATTTTAATATAGGATTTTAGATTGCCTTGAGTAAAGCTTCAGGGGAAAACCAAGTAAGTATGACATTTAGATGTATAACAGATTTCGGGTTTTTCTGTTCAGGGCCATATTAAACAGAAATGATAATGCACATTTTCTCCATTTTTAGAAGGCTTGAGTCTTTGACTTGATCCAGTCCACGAAGTGAGTGACCTGTGTGTAGACGCCAGGCTTGTCCTTCCTTCCACATTGGTCTCCCCAGCTCACCAGACCATAAATAACACTGGTACTGTTCTGCTCACAAGTCAGCGGTCCTCCAGAGTCACCCTGAAACATGAGCACCCAGCTGACCAATGCACACAATGCTGCACACATTTTAACCTCACGTAAGTTAATCATGCAGGTATATTTTGAATGATAACATGCATATTTCCTTCACTAACCTGGCAGGAATCCACCCCTCCCTGCAGGTGGCCAGCACAGAACATACTATTATCCAGGGCTTTGCCATAAATCTGTGGTTCAGAGCACTTTTCCTGGTTGATCAGCAGCACGTTGGCGTCCAGCAGGTGGTTGGAACCATATACAGCTGCACAGAGAGGGTGGAACTTTTACTAAATATAACAACAAATGCAACAAAGTGGTTATACAGAAGGTTGTCTCTAATTTTAGTGGTTGTATGTGAGTAAAGATTGAGCTGAAGTGCCTCTGAAACAAACCAAAAGATCTGAATAAAAATGACTTTGATTTTTTACTTTCTGAATATGCAAAAGTGGCCTTACAGTCCTCAGTGGCACCCCATCCAGAGATTTTACACTCCATCCCATCAGGCAGTTGGGCATCAGGCAGACAGGCTGTCTTCACAAACTGGGTCTCATTGGCACAAACTCCATCAGTGCCTTTCAGCCTCAACAAGGCTTTGGAAATGAAATGATGAAGTACTTAACCTCTTGTATTTTTACATTACAATCTCATTACTTATTACTATTTTTACTTCATAGACACTGTACAAATCATCAATCATATCACTACAAATGGTTCTATTTGACTCTCTCACATCCCATCCTTAGTTAACTAAAAAGGCTCAAAAGGATCTTTGATTTATTCTAATATTGTTGGTAATATCAGTGCTTATTTTATATAAAATGAGAGCGAGACATTGATCACCTATGTCGTTGTAAACAGCTGCAGGAGATTCTCTGTAGTTCTCATGCCTAATAGCCTCTTCAACTTGTAAGGTTTGCTCTGTGGTTTCCACCATATCCAGCGACAGACCTCCCACAACCACCTGCATGTCCTTCGCTGGTTCACTGTGCAAACAAAACATGATTCAATACATATTAAAGGAACAGTGTGTAAAATTTAGGTGGATCTTTTAGCAGAAATATAATATAATATTCATAACTATGTTTTCATTAGTGTATAATCACCTGAAACTAAGAATTGTGTTTTCGTTAGCTTCACGGAGTCCGCCATGTTGCTCCGCCATGTTTCTACAGTAGCCCAGAACGGACAAACCAAACACTGGCTCTAGAGAGAGCCTTTCATGCTTTTACGTTACCTGAAGGCCACCGTTGTTCTCTGACACGCTTGTGAAACTGCATTAACGTGAGCCGCAGAGTGCAAAATCGTCGCCGATGTCTGACTTACGTTGCCATAAAATGTTATTACGGTAAGGATGGCCTCTGAGCGAGACGAACGGCGTTACCATGGATTTGTACTTGGTGGCTCACATTAACGCAGTCTTGGAGAGGGAGGAGTGAGCGGAGGGATATTTGGTTGCAATCTGCAAACACACCACTAGATGCGACCAAATCCTACACACTGTACCTTTAAGACCACATGTGGAAGCTATTCCATAATCAGACAATGTTTTGTGTTGTTTTTCTTAGTCATGATTGTGCTTACATGCAGTGTCCAGCTGTCAGTACCCAGCAGCTCGCGATGAGAACTCCTCCACATATGTGTTTGAATGGCTGGCTGGAGATCTGCGGTCTCACCTGCAGGGACACCTGCCAGGGTACAGCCCCGGGAGAGATCTTCAGACCCCCAAAAATTCGGGTCAAGGGCTTCTTTGGCTGAGGCTTCCCACAGGTGCGGAACTGTTGCGGTGGAACGGTGGCGGTGGGGATGAGAGGAACATCAGCAGTGGGTGTAGGAGAAGGTTGTGGAGCCTGGCTTGGCTTCTCTGTTGTGGGTTCGATTGGTTCGGAGGGTGCTATGGGTTTGATTGATTCGGTGGGTGCTATGGGTTCAGGTTTTGCAGTTTGGGGCTTGGAAGGAGTGGGATCAGTGACTGCAGGGACAATTTCAGTTGGCGCCACACCTGAAAACACACACACAAGAAGATAATAGAAGATAACAACCAGTTTTGTTGACTCATAACCATAAAGTTGTCTGACTTTAAAGCTGACCTGTTGGTTCAGGACACTCTGTGACATCACAGTAGTCCCACAACAACTTGCGGCCTTTCCTGAAGAAGCACCAGGGCATATCGTCTCCGTCTGGGTTTCTGTGTCAGAGAAGACATGTGAGTGAGCATCCTCTTGTTTGTAGATGCCATCTGCTATTTGAATACACCGACCTGCAGAAGTTGTGAGGGCCAAGTCCATTGCTGTCCTCGAAGGAGTTGAAGGGATCAACACCGTTATCCAGGATGAAGTGAGAGTTCCAGTAGAGGCATTCATTGCCGTCATCAGTCTCACTCACTTTGCCACGGTATGACTCTCCGTCATCATCATAGCAGTCATCTGGGCCTAAGAAATATACCTCACTCAGTCAGTATATGAGTTAAGTTGATGTGTATGCTTCACTGGGAAAAGGAAAGCAATAATGTATTTACCAACATGGCAGAAACGTCCTCTGAACCCCGGAGGGCACTCGCACTCAAAGTCATTACCATCCTTGATGCATTGTCCACCATTCCTACATGGATTAGGCTCACACAGTGACACTTTGGAGAAAAACAGTCAACAGTGAAAACTTGCTTTCAGCAACTGAAGAAAGTTGTTTGAACAAAGAAATAGTCCTTACTGTGAACGCAGCGTGGCGGCTGGAAGGGCTCCTTGCATTTGCACTCATAGAACGGGGGAATTGAAGTAAGCACACATTCACCTCGTCCGCATCTACCTCTTTTACAATGTTTGGGACCTGAGATGATAACACAACAGTTTCAGTTCATTTGTGCACATTATACTGTATATTGTGCATATATGACTAGGGCTGCAACTGACAGTTATTTTCATTCTCGATTATTCTGTCGATTATTTTCTCGATTAATCGATTAGTTTGCTCTATAAAATGTCAGAAAATGGTGAAAAATGTTAATCAGTGTTTCCCAAAGCCCAAGATGACATCCTTAAATTTCATGTTTTATCCACAACTCAAAGATATTCAGTTTACTGTCATAGAGGAGTAAAGAAACCAGAAAATATTCACATTTAAGAAGCTGGAATCAGAGAGTTTTTCCTTTTTTCGGTAACAATTCATTTTACAGGTCCGCAAGCATGGTAAAAGGGATTTGTTTTTCAAACCTTTCTGGCATTTCTTTCCCTTGAAAGGTTTGGGACAATCGCATTCGAATTTCCTCTTGCCTTTCTCCTCACACACTCCATTGTTGCGGCAAGGGTTTGGGTTGCATAGGCCTAAGAAATGAGAAAAGCCCAGAGGGGAACATAAGCTTTCAATTTGAGTTATCCAATGTAATGTCATCTTTTATGGGAAAACATGTGACATTACAGATTGGTATAAGAATACCTGAGTGTTAACTCTCTCACCTTCTGGCTCTTGAATGTCAAACAGCCAGTCTGTGCGGTCATCATCATCGTCATCATCGCCATCACCACCTCCCTCCAGGATCTCAAAGAAGAGGTCTAAAACAATAATGTTCCTTTATAAGATATACAGCATTGTCGAATTCCTCTCACTCTTACCCTTTAAAAATAATGTTCTATATATAAAACAGTATAAAAGGAATAAAAAGAAGCACTTACCTCTAATTATGTCCTCAACCTTTACTCTTTTTTTGTTGTGTTTGTGTCCAGGTCCATGCTCATGATCACGATGATGATGATGTTTTTTGTGCTTTTTAGGTTTCAGCTGAATAATAATTTGACAGCACCACAAAAGAGTCATAATAATAAAAGATCATGTGAAGTTACTGGTAGAATTTTGTTGATATTCATGACAAAACAATGTAGTGAATTAATCTGCATTTCATTCCCAGCAAAATGGCTTCTCAAACATTGCAACCTTGTAAATAAGAGCCAATACATTTGCTTATTGCTATATAATATATACAGTGAATACATACTTCAGCAGGTATGACGAGCACCGCCAAGACGAGGCAAAAGAAGAGGAGCTTTAGGTTCATGGTGGCAGCGGATCAGAAGACATCCAGGAGAGTAAAACGAGAGTGCACTGTCTGGCAGATCACTCACACATTTCTAAACATTTGTGTAAGTCCACTAACCTTTGATTCAGCGGGGTTGTCTGGCATCCGTCCCTGTTGCTTAGTCACTTTTATTGATTTTAACTCTGCTCTTTATTTTTCTTACTAATAATAAGCAGAACACTGCTCATGTTAATGAACAGTTAAAATGGACAAATAAATGGTGCAAAATCAAGATCACTGTATCTGCCACCCTTGAAACATTTTTATATTGAAATAATTAGAATGAATTTTGATCAAACAGGATAAGCGCCCACTCAAAGGCTCAGAGAGCATATTTGCAAAGCATTGTTTGTTTGAATATAGACTTTGGATCCAAATACACTAGGTGCATTTTAGGATAAAGTTCTCAGTAAAGTATATTAATACTTACAGCATGATTGTATGCTCAATCAAATATAACATCCCTTGCAGTATCAGTCAATTTTATGACTTCCAAGTAGAACTGAAATATTGTTTTAAGGCGAGAAACTACAGGCAAAGACATATTGCACACCAATTCTGCACACCACAAACAGCTCTACTCTGCACCTTTATAGACTTGTTTTACTGTATTTTACAAACAATGTACAGCTTTATTCTGCACTTTAGTCTAATTTTAAAAAACTCTCTACCTCAGTTCTTATCCCGAATTATATTCCATATTTGACATTTCTTAATCCCCTGATCTCTATATCCCCTATATTTTATTATCCAGCACTATATCACTTTTTGCACTACATTCATGTTTTTAATAGTCCTGTATCTCAGTTGTTACATTGCACCATATTCATTTTTAACAGTTTTCTTCATCTCCTGGTATTTTTATGTCTGGTATATTTTTCTTTTATATAAATTTATATACTTTGTACTACTTACTTGTGCCTTTTTACTAATATGTTTGCACTATGGAACTGTGATGCTGGAAACTTGAATTTCCCTCGGGATCAATAAAGTTACTATATATCTGTCTATCTATCTATCTATCTATCTATCTATATTTTTTTATGCACTGGTCAATTTTGAGAGTTCAGGTTATTTTGCTTCAATGACATGTCTTCTTTCAGACTACTGGATAAAAAAGATTAAAAAAAACACATTTAGGTGTTTATTTCACTACTTTGTGTATTTGCGTCTGTAGATTTCAACTAAATTCACCAAAAGTTATATATTTGCATATTTAAACATAACAATTCAGAAAACATGTAGTGCAAATGGACACAGCACAATGGGCTTGTCGAGACAGGTTTTAACTGGGACACATGGAAGGTGGGATGAACTCTCATGGATGGAGGCAACTTAAGTTTAATGGCAGAAGGGTTAATGATGCTGTCTATAACATATGGTCCAATGTTTTTCGGGGTGCAAATGTTTTGGATTGAGTCTGTAATGGAACATCTTTTGAAGAAAGCCAAACTTTCTGACCTGGTTGTAACTGGGGTGCAGGGGTCCGGTGGCGATCAGCGAGGCGCTGGTTGCGTTCGGCAGAGCGGAGTGAGCATCCTTCCAAATCTTCAAACAGCGGCGAAGGTGGGCCTGAACAGAGGGAACCGCAATCTCCTCCTCTTGGGCCGGGAACAGCGGAGGTTGGTATCCTAGAGAACACTCGAATGGTGACATACCCTTGGCTGCACTCGACAGGCAGTTACGTGCATATTCAACCCAGGGGAGGTGTGTGCTCAGGGAAGAGAGATTCCTGGCGGTAACACAGCGAAGCGCAGCTCCAAGGTCCTGATTGACCCGCTCCGTCTGTCCGTTCGTCTGTGGGTGATAACCAGAGGAGAGACTGACAGATGCTCCCAGTGCACGACAGAATGCCTTCCATGCCTGTGAAGTGAATTGAAGTCCTCGGTCTGAAACTATATCGGCTGGAATCCCATGGAGCCGGACCATGTTGTGCACCAGGAGGTCCGCCGTCTCGGATGCTGTGGGGAGTTTGGGCAGACGCACAAAATGCACGGCTTTAACTGTCTATTATGGTAAGTATGGTGGTATTACCTTGTGATACTAGGAGACCGGTAACAAAATCAAGCCCGATGTGACTCCAGGGCCAACTGGGCACTGGGAGAGGACGGAGTAACCCAGTGGGGGGTTGGTGCGAGGACTTACTACGGGCGCAGACATCACAGGCACGCACGAAGGCACGGGAGTCAGCCTTCACAGAAGGCCACCAGAAGGGTCTCTGTAATAGTGACAAGGTACGATTGATGCCCAGATGGCAGGCGAAGCATGATGTTTGAGCCCATAAGAGCACCTGTGAGTGGACAGAGTCCGGAACGAATAAACGGTGGGCCGGACCATTACTAGGATCAGGTTGCTCTCTCTGTGCTTCTCTCACCAGGCTCTCGATCTCCCACATGAAGGCAGCAACTATGTAGGCTGGGGGCAGGATGGGATCCGGAGCAGCTGGGCTGTGGTCAGAATCAGAATGTCGGGAAAGTGCGTCGGGCTTAAGATTCCTAGACCCAAAGAACACGGAAGACTTTTGATCAATCAGAACAAATTTGTCATTTTCCATTATCATACTAAATAAAGTCTTTGGGCACAAATAAGAAAATATGACACACTTCTTTTCCTTTTCCACACATGTATCAATTTTAATATAGGATTTTGGATTGCCTTGAGTAAAGCTTCAGGGGAAAACCAAGTAAGTATGACATTTTGGTGTATAGCAGATTTCAGGTATTTCAGTTCAGGGCCATATGTAACACATTAAACTGAAATGATAATGCACATTTTCTCCATTTTTAGAAGGCTTGAGTCTTTGACTTGATCCAGTCCACGAAGTGAGTGACTCGTGCGTAGACGCCAGGCTTGTCCTTCATTCCACATAGGTCTCCCCAGCTCACCAGACCATAAATAACACTGGTACCGTTCTGCTCACAAGTCAGCGGTCCTCCAGAGTCACCCTGAAACAAGAGCACCCAGCTGACCAATGCACACAATGCTGCACACATTTTAACCTCAGGTAAGTTAGTCATGCAGATATTTTGAATGATAACATGCACATTTCCTTCACTAACCTGGCAGGAATCCACCCCTCCCGCCAGGTGGCCAGCACAGATCATACTCATGTCCAGGACATTGCCATAAATATGTGGTTCAGAGCACTTTTCCTGGTTGATCAGCAGCACGTTGGCTTCCAGCAGGTGGTTGGAACCATATACAGCTGCACAGAGAGGGTGGAACTTTTACTAAATATCACAACAAATGCAACAAAGTTGTTATAGAGAAGGTTGTCTCTAATTTTAGTGGTTGTTTGTGAGTAAAGATTGAGCTGAAGTGCCTCTGAAACAAACCAAAAGATCTGAATAAAAATTACTTTTATTTTGTGGCTGAATATGCAGAAGTGGCTTTACAGTGCTCAGTGGCACCCCATCCAGAGATTTTACACTCCATCCCATCAGGCAGTTGGGCATCAGGCAGACAGGCTGTCTTCACAGACTGGTTCTCAATGGCACAAACTCCATCAGTGCCTTTCAGCCTCAACAAGGCTTTGGAAATGAAATGATAAAGTACTTAACCTCTTGTATTTTTACATTACAATCTCATTACTTATTACTATTTTTACTTCATAGACACTGTACAAATCATCAATCATATCACTACAAATGGTTGTATTTGACTCTCTCACATCCCATCCTTAGTTAACCAAAAAGGCTCATAAGGATCTTCGATTTATTCTAATATTGCTGATAATATCAGTGCTTATTGTATATAAAATGAGAGCGAAACATGGATCACCTATGTCGTTGTAAACAGCTGCAAAAGTCGGCATGTAGTTCTCATGCACAATAGCCTCTTCAACTTGTATGGTTTGCTCTGTGGGTTCCAACAAATCCAGCGACAGACCTCCCACAACCACCTGCATGTCCATTATTATTTCACTGTGCAAACAACACACGATTCCATTAGGGATGCATTTTTGAAAAATGTTGTTAACCAATAACCGATTAACCGTTAACCAACAAGATTTGTGCCTCGCATGCAGCGGTGCGCCAGCTGCAGTGTAGGAGCTCATCAGACAACTGAGTCCCCAGTGCACCCGTCCGAGAGCATTAACTTAGCAGATAGATAACTTAGATGCTGCGTGTAGTGTCGCGGACATGCAGCCACTTTCCCAGTAAAAGTCTCCACCGCACATTTAGTTTAGTTTAGCAGGTTGTCAGCTGTGTGTCTGCCTGGCATAACTTTAGCGAGTGTCTGTCAAACAGTGTGTGTATTTGTGCTACGTTAGCAGCTCTAGCATTGCCGGAGGCTTCGTGCTCGCCGCCGCACATGTAGTCTGCGTAACTTTAGCGAGTGTCCGACAGACAGTGTGTGTGCATTGGCTGTGAGTGTGAGGTTGCTGGTGGTGTTATAGCTGTGAATGTAGGTGTAGCAGTGTGTGTACAGTTTATTTGTCGGTGAATAAATGCTTCAAAACTACAACTCCTCCGCTCCGCTCAAGCGAGCTGGAGAGACCGGAATCAACTTCCTGTATCTTGCAACTCCGGCTCCGCCTCTTAAGGTGAGCTATTACGGTGGACCAGCTTTTCTCCTTAATGTGACGAGAAACTCCTCTGAGCCGCTCAGCTTTTGAATCAATTATTAATATTTCTTTTAACTGTTTTAACCGATAGCGTTAATCGGTTAAAATGCTTAATGTCGGTTAACGGTTAAACGGTTAATTATTAACATCCCTAGATTCAATACATACTAAAGGAACAGTGTGTAAAATTTCGGTGGATCTATTAGCAGAAATAGAATATAATACTCATAACTATGTTTTCATTAGTGTATAATCACGTGAAACTAAGAATTGTTGTGTTTTCTTTAGCTTAGAATGAGCCCTTCATATCTACATAGGGAGCAGGTCCTCTTCACAGAGTCCGCCATGTTGCTCCGCCATGTTTCTACAGTAGCCCAGAACGGACAAACCAAACACTGGCTCTAGAGAGAGCCTTTCATGCTTTTACGTTACCTGAAGGCCACCGTTGTTCTCTGACACGCTTGTGAAACTGCATTAACGTGAGCCGCAGAGTGCAAAATCGTCGCCGATGTCTGACTTACGTTGCCATAAAATGTTATTACGGTAAGGATGGCCTCTGAGCGAGACGAACGGCGTTGTCACGGTTTTGTACTTGGTGGCTCACGTTACCGCAGTCTTGGAGAGGGTGGAGTGAGCGGAGGGATATGTGGTTGCAATCTGCAAACACACCACTAGATGCCACCAAATCCTACACACTGTACCTTTAAGACCACATGTGAAAGCTATTCCATAATCAGCCAATGTTTTGTGTTGTTTTTTTTAGTCATTATGATTGTGCTTACCCGCAGTGGGCAGCTGTCAGTACCCAGCAGCTCGCGATGAGAACTCCTCCACACATGTGTCTGAATAGGTAGTTGGAGCCCTTTGGTCTCATTTGCAGG
>CAKALU010032857.1:0-68788 GCA_916700995.1 Hozukius guyotensis
GTTTCTCGTAAAGTTATGACTTTATTCTCGTAATATTACAACTTTTTTCTCGTAAATTTATGACTTTATTCTCGTAATATTACGACTTTTTTCTCGGAAAGTTATGACTTTATTCTCATTAAATTATGACTTTATTCTCATAATATTATGACTTTATTCTTGAAATCTCAGATTTATTTTCCCCTCAATGTGGCCCTAATACTCCCTCTTAAACCTTAAATTAAAACAACAATAAATAAAGCATACAAAAGTGGTGTTTAGTGGTGGCCAGGTAATGATACTGACCTAGTTTTAAACAGTGCCAAGCAGCAGGTGTGTCACAGTAGTTGGTTGGTCAGGTGTTGTCTCCATGGCTCCTGTCTGTCTTTCTCGCGCCAGTCCTTTGGAATCTCGCGCGCGGTTTCAGTGTGTTTTCGCACGCTCCACAGCGGACCAATCAGAGGGCAGCATTCCCAGGAAGCGTCCCGTTGCTAGGCAGTCGCCCAGACACCAACCTGTCCTCTGGTTCCTGTCTGCAGCAGAGGGTGAGTTCTGCAAACAAGTTAATCATTCATTACTTTAGTTTAATGTTTTTATGTGAATAAATCACTTTGAGCAACATAGTTCAAATGTAGAGTTATGTTTATGTTCGGGTTGTTTTATACATTGCCATAAATCATTATTGTAGTCAAATTTAGTTTTATGTTTGTGCACAGGTTTGTGGATGTTCACCAACGTTACAAGCTGTGCACAAGTTATTACAACATGATTAGACGTGTTGCAGCCAGGCTACTGAATAGATTATTTATTGTAGTCCCAAATGGTGAGTTCTGCAAACAAGTTCTTCATTCATCACTTTGTTTAATATTATATTAAATCACGTTGAGTGACATAATTCAAATGTAAATTAATTTTTATGTTGGGGTTGTTTTATACATTGCCATAAATCATTATTGTAGTCAAATTAGTTGTATTGTTTGTGCACAGTTTGTGGATGTTCACCAGAAAATCAAAGTTACAAGCTGTGCACAAGTTATTATAACATGCACAAGTTATTACAACATGCCAAAAGTTATTGTAACATGCACAAGTTATTATAACATGGTTAGACATGTTGCAGCCAGGCTATACTGAATAGATTATTTATTCAAGATTCATTTTATTGTCATTTCACTGAGTATTTCCATACACAGAAGGAAACGAAATATTGGTAGTATAAATAAATATTAAAATTAACAATACCTAAAAATAACAATAAAAGAATAAGATAAGTAAACGTTTCAGAGACAATTTCATACAATTTGCAGTCATACACCCAATTTGTAGTCGTGTTTAGCAGCAGAGAAAAGTGCATTTATGTTGCATGAACATGCACAAGTTATTACAACATGCACAAGTTATTATAACATGCACAAGTTATTATAACATGTACAAGTTATTACAACATGCACAAGTTATTATAACATGCACAAGTTATTACAACATGCACAAGTTATTATAAAATGCACAAGTTATTACAACATGCACAAGTTATATGCACAAGTTATTATAACATGTACAAGTTATTATAACATGCACAAGTTATTATAACATGCACAAGTTATTACAACATGCACAAGCACAAGTTATTATAACATGCACAAGTTATCACAACATGCACAAGTTATTATAACATGCACAAGCACAAGTTATTATAATATGCACAAGTTATTATAACATGCACAAGCACAAGTTATTATAACATGCACAAGTTATTATAAGACGTGTTGCAGCCAGGCTATTCTGAATAGATTATTTATTGTAGTCCTCATAATGTGAGGAGCCCAGCAGCAGCAGCAGCAGCAGAGCAGCTGCAGTTCGGTTAGTAACCCGGTTGGAGACAGAGACAGACACGCCTGTCAGCTGTGTGTCCGTCCAATCCCACTAGAGAGCACCACCCTGAAACATTAGCATCAACCAATCATCACTCTCTATGCAAATACTCTCCTGCCTCTCATTGTGCCCGGACACTTTTAATGTGAAGTTGCCAGATTTATCTCTCAGTTGCAGCACAGAGGACTACAGATAAAGTGTGTTTAGTCGAGAAGATACTCCAGGATAACTCACACGTAGCTACTACTCTCTTTGCTCTAAGGATATTGGATATTTTATGTACAACATGACATTTGAGGAACTAAGTGGGGATTTTTCTCAAGAAAGGTAAATACTACTACTAACTCCTTATTCTCAGGTATTGTCTTATTTATTGTAGTATTTATCAACTGTACTATTTATAGAATTTAAGGGCTGAGAGAGAGCCAGGGTAAAATGCATTTCATTGCATTTCACTGTACACTGTACTTTTAAATGCATATGACAAATAAACTTGAAACTATTCTCGTATAACACCGGTGCATACTTACTAGTGTCGACATCTGATTATCATGCAATTGCATAATATGTGCAGCAATATTTCATGCAATACATCTATTAATGCACTAACTTAAAGGGGAAGTTAATCAAGTCAAGTTAAGCTGGTTTACTAAATGGATTTACACTGTAATGAACAATTGTATAACAAACTAATGTGAGCATTTAACTCATCGTTAGACAGATACACCGGTTTAAGGTGAATAAAAAGCTTAAAGATACTTGACATGACAGTCTTCAAGTCTTCGTTTTACTTTCCTAGAGCTGTCAAAACGATTTAAACCGTAAAAACTGAGCTTTTTACCTGGTAAATCCAACTTCTGCACAGCCGACGCCGGTTGGTTACTAGCAGCTAATGTTAGCCTGAAAGCAAGACAGAAGAAGGCTGGATGGGAAGGTTTTTTTTTGGTGCAGTTGCATCGTTGTTAACATGATATTAATTTGTGTTTTGCAGAATGGATTCAGTGGCGAAAGCTTTGGAAGAAGTCCTCACCTCGGCGTTACCACAAGGCTGCATCACAGTGGGAGTCTACGAGGCTGCCAAGTCACTCAATGTGTAAGTAGTAGTGTTATAAGAGCTGTCATACCAAGTGACATATAAGTGACTGACTGTTAGAGATCTGGTTTATCTGGGTTAAATGCATGCAATCATGCATTATGCAAAATTGAGAACTTACTGTTTATTTAAGAAAGACTACAAAATGTGGAAAAATATGTTAAATATAATTTGCCCTAAAAGTCAGAGGTCACTATGTGCACAGTTGAGATACAGAGGTGTGCGAAACACTTATATCATGATTTGTGACATATATTATTAAGTTCATGTTCCTGGTTTTAGATTTAATAGAGATTGGAGTCTTAAATTAATATATTTTAGATATTTTTTTGTATTTTCTGAATATTTTTCCAAAGTAACGTAGGGTAGATAAATTCTCTTATGTCTTTTTGTCATGATTGGATTTATGTCTCGTAAAGTTATGACTTTATTCTCGTAATATTACGACTTTTATTTCCCGTAAAGTTATAACTTTATTCTCGTAATATTCCAAATATTCTTCCTTGAAATAGTATGACTTTATTCTCATTAAATTACGACTTTTTTCTCTTAATATTATGACTTTATTCTTGAAATCTCTGATTTTTTTCCCCCTCAATGTGGCCCTAAAACTCTGTCTTAAAACTTAAATTAAAACAACAATAAATAAAGCATACAAAAGTGGTGTTTAGTGGGGAAAGTGGTGGCACAGGAATGATACTGACCTAGTTTAAGCAGTGCCAAGCAGCAGGTGTGTCACAGTAGTTGGTCGATGTTGGCTCCATAGCTCCCGCCAGTCCTGATTGGATTTATGTCTTGTGCTTTGGGGGGCTGTGATTGTAAAGTCTGTGACTGTTTATTTGTTGTATTTCCATTGTGGGATATATATCCTGGAGCATTATTTTTGGGAGGTTCATGTATGGATGATGCTGGTGTGTGTTGTGCTTGTTAGATGATGGTGGGCAAACATGCAGGAATGTTTGATTTGTTGTTAGTTAATGTGTCTGAATAATCCCATGATTATGTAAATGACCAGTTCGGAGTCAAGTATCAAGTATCAAGTATTGCTTGACTATTACGTCTATCAGGATATATAATGTGCTTTGATAAATGTACTAAGAGCATCTATTTTCTTGTCTATTCAGGGACCCTGATAATGTGGTTTTGTGCATCCTGGCCACTGATGACGAAGATGTGAAAGACGTGGCCCTGCAGATCCACTTCACCCTCATTCAAGCTTTCTGCTGTGAGAATGACATCAACATCCTGAGAGTCAACAACACCAGACGTCTGGCAGAAATACTGGGTGGAGGAGGCAAACAGAGTGGGGGTGAACCTATGGACCTACACTGCGTCCTGGTCAATGTAAGTGTCATTTCTCATCAATCTACTATGTGTTACTCATAATTTAATCTTGTAATGGTGTTGAGTCATGTGCACATGAGTGAAACTCCAGGAAGAACTTGTCAGTACTTGTTCTTGTGCATTTGGTAAACATGTATGTGACTCCTCCCTCATGTGACTTACTAGGAATTTCAGTAAAGGGAAATACCTTGTAACTGCACGCACACACACAAGGACTATTTGTAACTTAGGATACCATATAAATGGATATGCATTTATTCTCTTTTTATTCATATTTACAGAGCCCACATTCTACATCGTGGAAGGACCCGGCGTTGAGCAAAGTGAACCGATTCTGCAGAGAGAGCCGCTGTATGGACCAGTGGGTACCCATCATCAACCTGCCCGAGCGATGAACTTTTAGCTGTGAAAAACCTGTGAAAAGGACTTGTATCTGCACAGTATGAGTGGTGTGAACCCTGACGGACACATAACCACCCAGAGATCAAAATTCCAAAGCACTGCTGACGGGGAAAGAAAAAATTGGAGGAAAAAAAAAGACCCCGCAGTCTACGTGGGATGTATTTAAAAGAAGAAGAAGAAAAAAAGAGCAAGGGGGATGGATTTCCCTCTTTGGACAGGACTGTTTGGAGTTGCGTCTGTCAGCCTTGGCAACCAAGATGAGATGGCGAGGCACTTGTATCGTCGTCATGAGGTGGAAATTTTAGAAAAGCAAGTGAAGCCAGACACTGTACTGAAGGATTACATCATGTATGTTTGGTAAAACCTCTGTGACGTGTCAGAGAAGTGGGGAGAAACCAGAAATTGGAGCTGTTGAGTGGACCAAGGCCTCTCTCTGCAGAAACAAAGCACTTGTTGAAACACTGGACCTTTTTGCAATTTCACATAAAATTGTTAATGTTGTTGTTGCTATTGTCCTAATTTAATTTTTTTTTTTAAAAAAGGGAAGGGCTACACATCCAGTGAAGACATTCTGTGTATTTAGTGTTTCCTATGCCAGCTGTTTTTTTTTGCCACAAGTAAAATAATTCTTTTGTTACAATTTAAGTTATTTCTAATGATATTTAAGTGTATTTATGTTTCTTTTTTTTTACCTTAACTATTTGCAAACTCTGAATACATATGTATTGCTGTCAATAAAATGTATTTTTTTTTTTGGAAAGCCAGAACTGCATTTGTTTTCTTTTTTTTTCCATTTCTGGAAATTTTAGCAAAGCCGAGCTGAATTCTGACCTTTAGCAGTTGTAAAGAGGAGTCACGTGCAGATCACAGGGGTCATGTTGGCCTCTGTGGCCTCAGTGCCATCTCTGAGCCGAAGAGAACAATAATCCTCAGCGCTCTCTCTCTCTCTGCACAGGCTTCTGCCTCGGTCAGCAGGACCATGTTCATTCATCCACACGGGTTCCCTTTTCACCGATTCACCGTGATTTGTTGGGACGGTTTCATTTGCGTTTTCACCAGCTGACTTCCTAGAAAAGAGCATGTGACATCTGCACAGTTAAAAGAGGGAATATAGGCACACAATACCTATATTTCACATATTGCATTACACTAAATGTTCATAATAGAAGAGATGCATGTCGAGGTAACATCAGGTGTTTTCATGCTATTTGTGGTCCTTGGCTGCCTCTGCCCTCGGGACCAGAGTATGTTGTGTAGCTTACTGCAGAGCACATGACCGGGACTGCTTGGAAAGTTTTGTAAATGAGGCTTTGGCATGCAATCTGTTGTGCAAGCCTGTCTGAACTGCTTCACTCCCCTCGCTCTGTTTCTCTTCCAACTGTGTCATAAACACACACACGCACACACACAGGTGATCTCTGTGGAGTTAAATGTCAGTGATGTCACTGGGCTGATATAAGTCAGGCATTCCCCTTTGAAAGTGCAGCGTCATGATCACGAGAAGAGGGCATGCGGAGGCTGTCCTTGAGTTGCACAACCCTCATGTGAGAGAGATCATGTGACAATATGCTTTATGCTGTGCCCCTGTAGTCATTTACTGTAGTTTGCTTTGATTGCGTGAGATTTCTTTAGTTGCTCTGGTTTCTCAGGAAAGGATGGTAACCCTGGACCTGGTAAAAATTCAGTCTTACTCTACTCACTACATTACCCAGAAGCCCCCACTACAGATTTAACTTAAAGGCAACCCGAATGCACTCAAACTGTCTATTCCCCTGGCACAACAACAGCATATTAATCATAACCAGGTTTATTAGGCAAACTGTCAACATGCGTGCCCTCACGTAACACACCGGCAGTACTAAAGAAGTCTAATTGCAAATCATTAAGTATTTCAAATAAAAACTACTACTTAATGGCATCTAAGTGTCTCCCTGACATAGAAGCTTTTGGATCACTGTGGTTTCAGTTGGCACTGTGTGAAAGGTTGCCAGGCGTGTGACTGCAGGGCGTGACGCCGACTGATGTCATGTCAGGGCATTGTTGTGATAGAAAGGGAAAAGGTTATTTTAAGGAGCCGCGGAGGGCTGGTGTAAGTGTTGGTATGCCACCGTGGCCTTCCGGTGAAGTCCAAAAAAGGTTGAAGCTTGCATGCAGTCATTAGTGCCTATACTGGGCTGTGCTGCATTGTGGGTTAAAGTTCACATGCAGCGTTATCTATGTGTGTTTCTAAACTGGAGCAGGATTCCATGAAATGATAAGTCACAGTGCACTTTGAATTGTTATATATACAGTATATAGTGCAACCCTGGGAGCATATTGTGTAACCTGGGTCAGTGGTGCAATGCATATAGAGTTGTATTATACTCACTCAAGATTAAGGACATGCAGAAATCAATGCACTGAATTTGGTCTGAGGGAAAAGGTAAACGTCAGGTTAAGATAACAGTATTGCAGAATAAAGGGAAAATGCACCATAAAATAAAAGTTATGCTGTGTGTAACAATTTTGATATTCAGCAAGACACTACTCTCTTACTAAAAGCTGCAATCAAGTCGTGAACTGCATGTTTTTGGAGTTAAATTTATCGTTTGAGACATTCCACCTAAATCAGGTTGATTTGCATGCAGCCTCAAAATGTCAATCAGAAAAATGTCCCAACAGCAAAGTAAAATCTAAATATTCACCGACTAAATTTTACAGTCAAAACTTAGCTGGACATTATTGGAGAAATATAATCCACATTCCATTTTAGGGTGGAATTTCCAGTTTGCAGTTCATAGCTACAAAACCAATTTGTGGGCATCAGTTGAGGAAGTATCCCAACACTTTATCTAAGTAACAGTAGAAATACTACAATGGAAAAATACTCTGTAAATGTCCAAGTAAAAGTACATGCATGCACATGTAAGTGTTAAAAGTAAATGATGCAAAATGGCCCCTTTCAGACTGTTAAACCATGGAGCACCCAGGTCCCAGAAGTTGATGTTTTTATGCTAACATAAACCATAAACAAATGCTTTTATGATTTATGTGAGTTTTATTGTGGGACAAGTTACAAATGTATCATCAGTATTGCAGGACCTTTAATATATAGTAAAGCATACTTTTTTTTTATAAATGAATCGTTTTAAATGTATAATCAAAATTACTTAAAATAAATGTAGTGAAGTCAAATTTGCCTCTGATATGTGGAGAAGTATAAAGTAGCATATACTATATATGGGAAATACTCAAGTTAAAGCTGCAGTGGGTAGAATCGGAGCAAATATGATTAAAAAAAGTTATTTGATCAGAGTTCGCGAGTGATTGACAGCTGCTCAGAGACGGCAAGGCTTCAGCTCGGCTCTGATTGGTTGTTTTCCTTCGATCTGTGAAATCTTGCAGATGCCGTTAGGAGCACCAGAGGACACAGAGGCACATGATTTTTTTTTTCCAGATTACCTGTCTCATGCACTATACTGTCAGGATATAGTGACCGTTTTATAAAAATAACTTTTTTTTTTTAATCATTTTTGCTCCATTTCTACCTACTGCTTCTTTAATCATGTTGAATGTATAATCGAAGTTACTAATAGCTATATGGCCCTAAAATAAATCTAGTAAAGTAAAATTTGCCACTGAAATGTGGATTAGAAGTATAAAGTAGCACTGAAGTACAACACTACTACGATTAAATACTTCACTGGTTATGGGTGGATAATATAAATTAGATATGACACTGGGAATCTATGGGAGTGCAAAGGCAGTTACAGACTATAAATGGACTCAAACTGTCTGCTTTGTGTATTTCTATACCCAGCTGAGCCGACCAGAGGAACAGAGGTGGCACTGCAGTCGGCCCTCACCCTCCGGTCCTCCCTCCCTTCCTCTCCCCCTCATCAGCACATTCCAACACACTGACACTGTAACTGCCAGGGCAGATTTCCAGTGAGGCACATGGTCAGCGAGCCGGCCTGCCAGCCGCTGGCCATATCCCCCCCCCCTCCGTCCCCCGTCCCCTCCCTGTGATTCTCACATTGCTGCACAATGACAAACTGGGATTACTGCAGAAGCTGTGCTCTGGTGGGGGGGACATGCTTCAGGCCTTCAGGGGCATTCATGCTTACAGAGAATATCCAGGCAGTCTGGATCATGTTTGTGCATAACAGGAATACCTCTAGAGAGCTCTTTTTGGTTAAAAAAGTAAGCTTGAAAGCATGCATTATGATTTATTGTGCGCGCTATCTTTGACATTCAGTGAAGGTGCAGTCTACACAATGCTAATGCACCTGGCTTTAGCACAATCTGTGAGAAAACAACAAAAAGGAAAGCCTTAACAATGGATAATAGGTGACAATGTTATTTCACCATTAGTCAGTTTTAAGTGTGAGAGCGGTCATGTCTTATTCAGTGTTTCTCCAGTTGTTACAATAGGTGACAATGAGTATTATTCCTGTGTGATCTTCCCATTGTGTGCAGGAGAAAAATTCAACATGCTGTTTATCCACCAGCTGGCCAGAAACAAGGTCAGAGAGACCCGAGAGGCCACCAACGGAGAACGAAAACAGACTCTCGGGATAAGCAGACGTTTTCCCAAAATAGTTACTCTACTCTCCAAGAGCGGAAGTCAGGGTTTGGTACTTTCTATATTTAACCCTCTTGTGTTCTCTGGTTTCTGACAGCCATGGTGAGAGGCCTGAGGTCTCTCCTATCCCGCGTGAGATATAAATAAACGACTAATGAGAGGAAATGGCCCCAGATACTGTGGGCAGATCTCTCTGGCCAGGCTCCATCTGAACAATAAAAAAAATAACAAAATCAGGTTTCTATAGAGTGCTCCATGACGTATTTTTTGTAGGCCAACCAGGAAGTTAGCATCGTTTTGTGCAGCAAGATAATCTCCACAAATGAACACCACTTCTATGATTTTTGCAGCGTGAATGCGATCGCTAGAAGTAAAAAGCTAACTATTTGGCTATAAACGATCTACACCACAGTTGCATGAGCGTGAGTATACACAACGAGGCTGTGAAGGCGGACGAGTCGGCGTGATGATGTTTAGTAGTCTCATTTAGCCACTTCTTAGCAACCGCCTTTTTTTAAGACACATTAAGGCTTCAAAATTCAGGAGTGGGATATTTATTGATGCATTTTTATGTCGTAGAACAAAACATTAAAATCTCTTAAGCTTGTGTTAACCACAGACCTTATTTCAGGCATCAAACTAAAAATCCACTGGAACTGGAAGTGCTGAAATGCTAACCCATTTCCAGGTTTCAGTACTCATTCCTGTAGCACTCTATATTAAATACTGTAAATCTGAGGATGCTTAAAAGGGGTCATCATCACAAGTTCAAATCTTCTGACTGTGCAGCACAACACATCTTTATTGAGATATTAGTACAGTATCGTACCGTAGGAATGCTTCACTTTATTAATCTTAGTTAACTCTTCATACAAAGGTTGGTTTATTAATAAAGACATTTATCAAAATGCAGATTTTGACAGTTAAATTAATCCAACGATGGAACAATAAGGCTGTTACGGAGTTGCTGAATGGACAGAAATCATGACATGGCAGTAGTGATCTGAACTTTTCCTTAAGAGGCATATACAGAATGGTTTATTGCAAGTAAGAAAACTGACTGTTAGAGACAATCATAAAAAAAAATACAACTGGATAATAACACCAGATCTTGCAAATTTGAAGACCTGAAAGTACCCTTTGGAGAAGGCAACGATACCGAAACTGCTAAAAAAGCGGAGCACCGGGTAAGTGAAACACTATTTAACATGTTTTGCTAGTGACATGTAGACAGAAACAGACAATGGCACAATATTGTTACAAATCACTTTCATCCCACACATAAAAATAGAAACATCTTTTTCTTTTTTTTTTAAAGAAAGTACTCCCAGTTAGAGTATTCTTCACGATACAAGCATAAGTAAGGCTTTAGAGTGTAAGAAATTCTTAATTTATGCTATCTTTTGTGTTTTTTGTTACATTTATATGTTCCCCCAGACAACCACAACATGACATTAGACTGACAATCAAAGACCCCAACCGACACAAATGTTATAGTTTGAATTGAAAAATCTGAGAGCAGTCTTGGGAGAGTGGTTTCATCATCAATGCACGCACGCACCTGCACCAAAAACACTTTATAAGACAACGATGTGCACATTCGCCCGACTAAGACACTTGTGATGAGCGAGTAAAGCGTGGCTCACAGTGTTGCGCAACACTTGGCTGACGTGCTTCGTGTCGTCAGTGTCCTTAAAAATATCGTACCACAGAAAGTTTTCAGAAGGAATGGCTACAAATAGACGCATATTTAGATGTTTTTTAAATGCAGTATCATTGGTTTGGCTTGGTCCTTCATTACACAGTGTTGCCCTGCTCACAATGTCAACTTGAGTAAAAACAAAAGATTCTGCACTGCATTAATCTGATAAAGCATTTTCATTTTCGCTTCATTCACAGCTGACAAAAGCATCACAGCACCAGGGTCATATTATCCCAATGGCTTGAATCTGAGCATACATGATCTTGGATTAAAGGTGTTATTTATATGGAATTTATCTCCACATTATGGTTCGTTAAATCAGCTAAAGACAACACTGTATCATGGTAGTCATACTGCAAATACCAGACAGGAAAACAATGGATTAAACAGCATGCGGATTGTCACGTGGACCAGTCAAGAGCTGGGTCGCAGAATACTTTTGAGTGTCTGAATTTCATACCAGATACGGTGACATTATGAGTAGAGGCTCAAAGTAAACCCTGACCACTGAATTCAGTGATCGAAACTGCACAAAATACTGTTGGGAAGTCTGAAGCCACATGATAAGAAGAGCCATTATTATCCATCTTAAAAGTAATATGCTTTTAAAGGCCTGAAGGGAAACTTTGGCTGTATGAATCCACTTAAGGCAAACCAGAGAGACAGTAACAGTCACTGCCCAATGGAGATGAGACCGTTTGCATACAGTAGGAAGTACCAAATCCGTTACAATATTATTATTATTTAAGCAACATTATGTACCAGGTGCCGTCACAACTCATGCAGCCAAAGTCTTTACAGTAAGTGGTCAGAGCTCAAACTGAACAGTGGCACTATTAGTGGGGCCTTCTTTGCTCGCTACCAACTGCTGTTTTTGAGGAAAATCCTGGTTGAATTGCTGACTTAACAGAACAGGTTAACACATGGCAATGATACGATCACAGTCCCCCCACTCACTCCTCCCAACAAAAAGAATACAGCAACATTAATAAGCAAAAAAAAAAAAAAACTCATAAAGGCTAAGTGGTATCCACTACAATATAGTGCAGGGTTTTTTGTCCTTGAAGGGATTGTCTGAGGCGGGGATGCCCATAAGGAGAGGGTCGTTTCTGGCGTGTTCACTGCAGTAGTTCATAAGGTCTGCAGAGGCCTTGGATACCTACGGAAACAGACACAGCTTTCGTTATGAAGAAGTAACATTTAAAGCAGCGGTGGGTAGAATTGGAGCAAATATGATTAAAAAAAAGTTATTTTTATAAAACAGTCACTATATCCTGACAGAAGTGCATGAGACAGGTAATCTGAAAAATAAATCATGTGTCTCTGTGTCCTCCGGTGCTCCTAATGGCATCTGCAAGATTTCACAGACGGGAGGAAAATAACCAATCAGAGCCGAGCTGGAGTCTGTCGTCTCTGAGCGGCTGTCAATCACTCGCAAACTCCGATCAAACAATCAAACTAGGCAGTGCTGATCAAATATGAATCAATATTCTGTTACTGTCATGTCTATTTCTCACCTCAAATGATTTCAGAAACATCTTGTAGTGTACTGTTTAGCTGGAAAATTAGAACGTTTTTGCTCCGGCGCTGCCTAGTTTGACAGCTGCCTCCGTTGAATGAACAGCCAATAGGAACGCTCTCTCTCTGAAATGACCTTTGATTGGCCAAAGTCTCCCGTCACAGGCTTTTAGATTTTTTAGAGCCTGAAAACAGAGCCATGAGGAGGTGCAGAAGTCTAGTTCTCTCTCAGAGCACTTGAATTACAATATGCTGAAAGGTTTTTTCTGGAATTTTTGCCCAATGATGCCAAAACTTTCTGCCGACTGAAGCTTTGAGAGTAAGTGATCACATGATTAGTCACATGTATGCTCAGAGCAGGAGCAGCCACACATTAGCCACAATTGTTCATTCTTTTAAAGAATTCCTTATATTTTCTCAGTGATGTTATTCTGCAAAAACATATATGCTTTTATTTCTTAAAAAAAGCGAATATTATTTGCATGAACTCTTTAATATCTCCAGTAGCATTTAACATGTGAAATTTACAACAATTTGATATATTTATAATATGTAAGTCAGGATGAAAAAAAAATAGAAAATTTGCTGAAATGGAAACAACAAAAAAACTGGAGCTGCACAGTACCTTTATCCTCTCAATGCTCGCCTCTATTCTCAGCTGCTGCACCGTCCGCCGGGCATGGGCGATGTTGTTGGAACTGTGAGCCTTCGTAGACATCCTGGGCAATACAACGCTGTAATGAAGGACAACAAGAGGAGTGCTTGAATAACGCTGTAGAGAATAAGACATTGGTATACAGTAGATTATGAGTGTTAAGCAAAGATGCAATGAGGCTTATGTTTGTTTTCTTTACAGTTCCTGCACCTGCTAATATATTTTCAGGTCAAGTCGGAGCAAGACAATAAAAACCACTGTAAACTTTTCAAATTGTGAATGCACTTCAGCGTTGTCTCTACGGTAGGAAAGCCCACACTTGTTTCAGATAACAGATTATGATGATGACAGTAATGGAGTACAGGAGCATGGGCCAGTAACACGGTCTGTGCAGGGAAGACCAAGTCAGTAAATGATTTATGGACTGCAGGTAAGTGTGTTGTAAACCATACAGCTGTTGGTTTAGTGAGTGTCAACGACTCCTCTTCTACACTTCCTCTTCCTCTGCAGGGTTGTTCCCAAAAGTGACATCGCCAACAAGGTTTTTTCATCAAGAAGTACACACAAAGCTGAGGCATGTCCATACATATATATATAATATTTCTGTCTTTTTTTCTTTGGTTTTAAGAGTCCCTTTTGCAAGCTGCAAAGTACTCTTGCCATCAGACACGGCACAATAATGCTACTTTGCTTCAGTGTGTACACAGTCTGAAATATGAGCTCGGCTGATACTGTCTGGTGCTAAACTACAATGATTTGAATATCTGACATTGCTGTAGCTTTTTGATAAATCGAGATATCCAGCAATGTAAAGATTTCAGTGTGTCAAAGTGTGTGTGTGTGACTGAGGGGCTGGTGTCTGGGAGAGTGAAGCGTTGGGGCGCTGCAGTGGGTCTGGGTTGTGATTCCACTTCCTGCTAATCATTTACAGGCTGGATGAACAAGCCCGGACACATCCTGCAGTCCATGTGGGAGCTCTGGCTCCAGTGTCTCTCCACTGCTCTCTTACTTCCTTTTATTGCCATTTGTCTGCGTTTCTCATAAAAACACACACATACGCATTTCCTTTAACATTTTTGCAACGTGCATTCTTGTGACACAGCTCGCTTTCACATACACGTTTCTCAGTAGGGAACAGGAAGCTTCAAATACAGTTCCTCAGAAGTTTTTTGTGAAATTCACAAGAACAGCTTCTGCAGCCGATCCCAGCTGACACTGGGCGGAGGCAGGGTACACCCTGGACAGGTCGCCAATCTATCACAGGGCTGACGTACAGAGACAGACAATCATTCACGCTCACATTCACACCTACGGGCAATTATTATTAGTCAACAATTAACCTGCATGTCTTTGTACTGTGGGAGGAAGCAGGAGAACCCAGAAAAAACTCACGCTAACACAGAGAGAACATGCAAACTCCACACAGAAGAGCCCCAAGCCGGGTTTCAATTAAATGAAAAAAAGAAGTTGTCTTTTAAAGGTGCTAAATGCAGATTGGGAGCATTTCTATGGCCTCCGCATGGCTCTTAACATGGCGAAGGCTAAGACTGCGGCTCGCAGTTAATGGTGCTAACAGTGCTAACAGTTAAAAAACAACAACAAAAGTGTTAACCTGGGGGAGGAACTGGGGGATGGGTGTGCTACGGTTCCGCAATGGCTCCGTCAGTCGGGACCAAGCCTCCAGGAAGAACGCCGGTCATTGCTCCCAATTTTTGTAGTGGCCAAACGGCTGTATTACAACTTCCGTGTCCGTCACGTGATGCCATTGGGCCCAAAAAGACTTTTTCCTATAGATGTGAATGAGCTGGCTGGAGCGAGGGCTGGGAGGCGGAGTTAGCAAGCCTTGACGACACCATGATGGTTTTAAAAGTGTTTCACTTCAACATTTGACTTAATTCCTGTTATAAGTGTACACTGTTGTGTAATCAGGCCTCGGTCACAGTAACCGTAAATAAAAAAGGATAACACGTGAAGGTGCAGTGAATGCAACAGTTGAGACATGCATTCACTTTTTATAGCCAACTTTTTTATAGCAAACCACAACATTTGACTTGTTTTGTTCAACCCTGTCTGCACCAGTTTACCCTGCAGGATGTAGTCGCTCCAGACAGCCTCTGATCCTTCATTTGTTTCAGGAACAAAGAGAGAGAGAGGAATAAAGACAAAAAAAAAAAAAAAAAAACGGAAACAGGAAGGGAAGTAAAATCTCCATCTTCTGACTTCTGCTAGGGAGTGCCTGATTAGAGAGAGTTTTATATTTCCATCTAAGGATAAGTAATCACTGCAAGGGAAACACAGCAAGAGATGACTCAAAGAGCTAAAATGCTATTGATATTAACATGAAAGTGAGACATGAAAGGGCCACGCTGCACAATGCAAGGCATACAATCCTCCTAAGGAAACATTCTCAGCTTAGTCACAAAGGCGAGGCACCACAGGTGAAGATGGCAGAAGAAATGCTTTTATCCATCCATGATGAGTGAGGGCTTTTATTTCTATAGTCTTTACATGGAACTGAGCTTCTCTGTTTAACATCAGTTTTAAATGACGTGGTGCAGTACTAGAAAGTGATTCATATTCATTACACTGCAGGAGGAGTTTAAGATGTTGCTGTGATGTGAATCCAAGCTGATCGCAGCCTCTTCTGCTTCTCTGTGAGAAAGCACATTCTTACACTTTTTACAACCACCCGTCAAAGTCTACAAGAGTTATGTTTCAGACTCAAAAGATTTTATCACTTTAAGTAATCATTTCAATGACAAGGTCAGTCATTTGTAACAATAATGAACTTAATGACATTCTTGGCTGACCGGACGTCACAGACTTCTTTGTGCTCCTCTTCAAATGCTTTTCGGAGCAGATAATTTACTGCCTGCCAGGTAGGAACTGGGATTTCCTGGCGCTATACCATGCAAACCAGATTGCACAGTTTATAAATTGTGCAATATGCAAACACAATACAGAAGCTGCTGATCAAGGATAACAATGAGTGAAGAGATTGCATGAGAAATGCAAACAGCCTTCACACGCCAGGGCTGCAGCGAATATGACACGTGGAGAACTCCATCCTCCTGAAAACCGTCCCTGTGGAAACCTACAAGCTAATGATGATGCACGACTTGATTTTAACGCTGCTATATCTCAGCTGACAGTGTAAACAGCAATTAATTCTTGAACATAGAGAACAGAGCTGCAAATAAAGCCAGAGCGGAGTAATCACACCCTCATCAGTGGAGAGTAACTGTGTGCTGCTGGGTTCACTGGGGACACCAGACCTCAGACGAAGGTCACGTGACAGCTACACTGCCGCTAGCGAGCTAATCTCTAAGCATGTTTATTGCTGACTGTCAACTATCGGTTGTGAGAACTGTTATTATAATGTGTTTTATTCTAAGGGCATTGAGCTTTTTTCTTCTTCATTGTCTTGATATTTCTCTGTCACATTCAGAACAGAGCTGGCGGAAGTGTTTTGCTGGGTGACAGATTGACACACTGAAGAATTTGAAGGATAACTGCATTGCTGGAAATGGAAAGGAATGTATATTGAAGGCATCCTGATAAACATGCTTTTTAAATGTGATAAACTAAATGTTTTATTTATAGGTACTAGTGCAGTGCCCGTCCGGATCGGGCCGATTGCTTGGCCCCCGGAAGTTCTGCTTGCAACGTTGTGGTTGCTTGTGCAAGTGTGAAGTTGATTTGATGAATGGTTCTCGAGATGTGCAAAGGGCGGTCATGCGTACATAAACAGACAGACAGAGAGACAGAGGATACTTCCTTTATAGTTTGATGATGCTGCCACGGTGCCACCTATTGACCAAATGGCACCAACTTTGCCATGGCCATCATATCTACACGTCGCCCAAATGTGGTCGCAATAGCACATAGCGTTCAGGAGACATGACCATACTTGCCCGGGAGACTCCCGTTTTTCATTGCCCTCTCCCAGTTTCCTCCCGGAGTCACAATTGTCCCGTATTTCTGCTAAATTTTAACACTTTTTTTCCTTTTTCGTTATCTCCACCTGTTTCTGGAACTGAACAGTGTGTATAATCCCTACTTTTTCCACCCGGACGACAATAGAGCTACACCAACTGTCGTTTCCCAGTGGAAGAGAGGAGTATGCTCGCGACGCAGCGCAGTTTGAGCTCATGTTTAAGCTTCGGCTGTCTCCATCTGTCACATGATAGAGCGAACAAAAAAATAACCTCCACAGCTGTAATTTAAGATGAAGTAAAAAGACAGAGTTAAAAGTTTACTACTCTCTGGCGCCAAATATTAGTTCAACCAGCATGTGGAGTAGAAGGAAGAGGGGGCTAAATACGACCAGCACTCAGAGGTGATTCTTGCAGGCAAACCATCCCTACTGAGTCACCTCAAGTCAAACTGTGCAGCCTCCTGTGATGTGATGCCAGCTAGCTACTACCAGCAGCACCGGTCTGACTGAATCTCTATGGGAGGGCACTGATGTGTGTATGTGCTTGAGTGTGTGGCATTAAGCACCACCATGCACATATATATATGGAGCCTTGCAAAAAACATTACCTCCAAGGATCAGAAAAAAGACCACCCCCCTTCACAGCCCACCCTATCACAACACACACACACACACAGAGTAGCCAGGACCACCTACTGCACAGAGCAGCACAGCCCCCCTGCTCTGCTCTACCTAGCACACACAAATCCACCCGCACACATGCGATTCATTAGCACAGTGTTCAAAGTGTTAAGAACAGGGAGCCATTATGACTTGATTCCATTAACACCAACACTCAGAGATGAAAAACTGTGTGTGTGTGTGTGTGTGTGTGTGTGTGTGTTACACTGCTACTCCACTGCAGCTCAGAACCAAAGAAAACTCTTAAATTTGCCGCTGACTAATACAAACGACACCCATTAAAGGCTAAAAGAAGAGCCGGTCCTGTCAACTGTACAGTATGTGTGGTCCCTTCACAGAGTATCTGAGGCTTTTCAGACTCGAGTAGCTTTTGTAATAAAGTAACACCGCTGGAAATAAACTGCTGCAGGGCTTAAGTATTGCCGGCTGCACTTTAGACTTGTCATAAGGTGATGAGAGGTAGGCAAAGATCACATCCATTTAGTTCACCCCAAAATAACGAGTCGGTCATTTTCTACCCTCTTTTTTTGTGGCGTCCGAGACTATAAAAACACAGCAAGTTAGCACCCATAGGTCAGTTTTCAGGGGAAAATGATAATAGACAATGTAGAGTATTTTGCTGCATTGACTTCAATAACTTGGAGAGGTCTTTGGTAGAAGTTATGCAGACTGATGCTGGAATTATGCTTCTGTGAAGATACACTTAAAGCTGCAATAGGCAGAATATTTTTGGCATCATTGGGCAAAAATTCCATAATAACCTTTCAACATATTGTAATTCAAGTGTTCTGAGAGAAAACTAGACTTCTGCACCTCCTCATGGCTCTGTTTTCAGGCTTTAGAAAATCTAGCCCGTGGCGGGAGGCTTTGGCCAATCACAGGTTATTTCATAGAGAGCGTTCCTATTGGCTGTTCATTCAATGGAGGCAGTGGGCGGTGCTTGGTATTTCCTCAACTGATCTCAACATGGCGGCCGGGTCACAAATTTTCTTAATTTACAGCTAAACAGTACACTACAAGATGTTTCTGAAAATATTTGAGGTGAGAAATAGGCATTACAGCAACAGAATATTGATCAGCGCTGCCTAGTTTGACCATTTGATCGGAGTTTGTCAGTGATTGACAGCTGCTCAGAGACGGCAGGCTCCATCTCGGCTCTGATTGGTTGTTTTCCTCCGGTCTGTGAAATCTTGCAGATGCCATTAGGAGCACCGGAGGACACTGTCAGGTTATAGTGACCGTTCTATAAAAGTAGCTTTTTTCATATTTGCTCCAGTTCTACGCACTGCAGCTTTAAACGTCTCTGCGGACTCACACAGAGAAGGGTGTTATTGGTAACCACAGGTCGCAGAGGAGCTGATGCACACACCTCCCAAATCTAAAAAAAAAAAACTGCGTCGTGGGAACCTGCATGCCGAGCACGCTGCAAACGTGTCAAACTAAGATGGCAGCATGTTAGCCCAAAGTATACAGCCTCACCAGAGCTGCTGGCATGGCTGTAGACAAATTGTTACTGAAACAAAGCTGGTCTTCATGCACATCCTGCAGAAATAAAATGATCGTGCACAAGAACTTTACTGTCTTATCTGCTAAAATCCAAATCAAAGTCAACATTTTATTGCCAGCAACACTTATAGTGATCATGTTAAAGACTCCCTGAAAATATCTACTGCCTGGCGTCTGTCTGACTTTATATGCCAGCTGAGAAGTGAAGAGCAGTGAATTGTGGAAAGGCGATATTTGGAGTCTAGACAGATGTCTGCCGCTTTGAACAAAAGAGAGTTCAAAGACTTGGGCCCCAGCCACAAGCCAGTATATTGGTTGTTCTCCCTTGTGTAGCCGCGCACACACTCACACACACAACTCTATCATTTCTCTCATGTATACCCCTCCCCCTGCTCTCTCTCTCTCTCTCTCTCTCTCTCTGAAAGCAGGAGTTTCCCAGTCTGCAAGCTAAAAGTAGCCTTCTCATACTCTCTGCTGCCAGTCAGCACTTTTTGCCAGCTGAATGAAAAACCGTCTCTCGCTACACCTAAAACATGACCTTGCACCGGAGTTCGTTGCCGAGCAGATGAGATCAGCGCTACCGTGCACTCGCCTCCTGCTTTACTATAAACACTGGTCTGTTCTCACTTGGTTACCATGCTTATCAAACTCAATAAGTCATCAGTCCTGCTGCTGAGTAAAGTGGGATTGTGTTTATGAGCCAGAGGGAGAGACTCGGAGTCTCTGAGGCTGCTGAGTGTGTGTGATCTGTGAAAGAGGAACGTGTGAGGCAGGGAGGAGATGGTGTGTGGGCACTACTCGTTCATACTGTGAGAAGAACCACCAGGGTGACATCACTACTTTCCCACCAGAAAGAAAATGGACTTAAAAGGACGGTGGCTTGTCCTGGTTTCTTTGGCAGCCGCTGTCATGTAGTTGACACTGAAAACATCACAAGGATTTTGTTTACCAGGATCAACAGAAACCGTAGAGACTGGAGGACCCTGAATAAAGGGCATCGCAAGTCATGAACAGTTTTAAGTGGAGCTGAAACAAATAATCATTTAATCAAATAGTTAACAGAAAAATAATGGCAACTATTTTGATGTATGATTAAGTTGTTTAAAGGTACAGTGTGTAAGATTTGGTGGCATCTAGTGGTTCGGTTACAGATTGCAACCAATTGAGTACCCCTTCGCTCACTCCTCTCTTTCCAAGACTGCGGTAACGTGAGCCGCTGAGTGCAAAATCGTGGTTACGTCGTTCACCTCGCTCAGAGGCCATCCTTACCATAATAACACTACTATATGAGCAACAGAAGCCAGACTGCGGCTGGCTGTACCACGATTTTGCACTCACGTAGCCGCAGTTTCACAAGCGTGTCGGAGAAATACGGTGACCTTCAGGTAACGTAAAAACGCAAGAGGCTCTCGCTAGAGTCAGTGTTTAGTTCTGGGTTACTGTAGAAACATGGCGGAGCAACATGGCAGACTGGAGGACCCACTCCCTATGTAGATATGAAAGGCTCATTCCAACACCTCTTCCTAACTGGATGGGATGCGAAAAGAGCGAACATCCGATTGTTTCAGTTTGTCCTAATGAAGATGTCCTAACCGGCTCCGTGCGTTAGCAAACAGGCGATGCGACGTGTCGCTTGTCGCCCTGACTATTTATGCAAAGTTTTGCACACCGCCAACCTATTTTCACTGGTGAAAATCAACGCTGACAGTAACTGACATTTGATCAATCGTTCGTAATATATCTGGACTTTTTTTTCGTGCTCCATTCGCCAGAGTTCGTTAGGAAGAGGTGTAAGCTAACCAAAACACTACAATTATTAGTTTCAGGTGATTATACATTAATGAAAGCATAGTTATGAATATTATATTCCATTTCTGCTAATAGATCCCCTGAAATGTTACACGCTGTTCCTTTAATCAAACAAAAAATGCCAAATATTTGCAGGCTACAGCTTCGCCAATGTGAGGATTTGCTGCTTTCCTCCATTTTACGTCACTGTAAACTGAATATCTTTAGGATTTGGACTGTTGGTTGGACAAAACAATGCATTATATACAATACATTTCCCACTATTACAAAGACTAAATGGCTAATCAATTCATCAACAAAATAAAAACTTAATTGCAGCCCTTTTTTTACAGAAAGAGAAGCGAAGGCAATGTATCTGCTGAATGCAAGTACAGACGACAGTGAAGAACATACAGCTGAGAGCAGTACAAAGCTAGATTGTGTGATTTAAAGGGAACTATGACGTGACACAGAGCTGCTGCTGCTGCAGCACCACCCGAGAGCTGCAGGTATGGCCGCTGAGATAAGTGAAGCTGACAGGACCCCGCCCAGGCCACCGGCTGCACACTCAGTACAAAGGGAATACTGGGAAACTCAGTGTCCTCTACGTCGGTCTGCAAGACTGCTCGGTTATGATTGGCTGAAAGGAGTTCATTATTCCTGTGTAAGCAGACGTTTCCAGGAAAAGCTGCAGGACTGTGCAAAGGTTAATGGAAAGTTGTCTAGATTAAACATGCGGCGCTACGAATAACACAACTGTGTGTGTTTTTTTCTGCATCGCCATGAAAACGTTTCAGTTCAACTTAAAGCCCCGTACAGTAGGTTCTCAGAATCTGGCAAACTGCACAACCCGGTAACTTCTGTGGTTTGACAGGATAAAAAAACAATCCAGCACACTGTAACACAGTCACTCAGTGTCTAGACAGAAGACTAGACTGGACTCATTTCTGCAGGGTTTCTAAATCCTAAATTCATGCGTAATTACTTGAGGCTCATTCCTGTCCAAATAAACTATGAATGATTCCTTGTTTCAAGCGCAGACGAGATGGCTGACAAGTTATGCTGCCGGAATTACAACCTAGTTTATTATGAAGTCAATTCAAAAGCTGCATGTCAAGTTAGATAAGGTAAGCACATCCGTGAGATTTCCAGTAAGCTAATCAGTGTTCTTCGACAGGATGATACTTAGAACAGGATTGTGTGAACATGGCTGACTGCACATCCAGTGGCTGTTGCTGAGGAGGAGCAGCATGTGTGTCAGGGACTCTGACTGTCTGACATAATGACAGATAACAGTGATAACGGAGGGGGCGAGTAACACTCTGGTACAGTATGTCAGGGTGAAGCAGAAGAGAGAATTCACATGGTGAAATAAAACAATCTCTAGCCAGGCAACCTCTAATTAGGCTCCACAGAGCAAGATTCACACACTCATGTACTCAACTAATGTTGCCTTATTTAGACTTGCGGAGTAATGGTGCAGCAGAGATTCATTGCACATATAAAACCTTGACAGCTGTCCTTTTATCCTTTTCCCAAGATGATAATTAGTTTAATTTATGGATGGATACACATGGGCGGTCACTTGAATTTTGCAGAGGAATTATGGGCGTATTTTCACCCCCATTAAAACAACGGCCAAACTTCTGTCCTTGACTTGTTTAACCTCTCTCCACACACCAGTGAGACGGGTGGTGAAATATGGCTCCTGAACTGCTGAGTAGGACATTTTAAGCTAGCACTGTCAGCCGGCCTGTTGTTGAGATGGCAAATTATCAGTTGAGTAATCCTAAATGTGGGTGCAGTGTGGTTTTAATGTTATGGGGAATGTAGAGTAAGTGTGGTGTAGCCAAGTGAAGGTCTAATGGATACTTGCAGGAGGGGTCGGCCTGGGAGAAACCAGAATATAACACGGAACTAGAGATGTTCCCATACCATTTTTTCCTTCCTGATACTGATCCCAATATCTGAACTTGCGTATCGGCCAAGGATGCAATCGATCTTCCGGAGGTTGTATCGGGCTCAGTTTTAAAGCTGGAGTGCATCATATGAAACTAGAAAACCTAAGGAATTCATCGGTACCAACCATGTCACCTTAGCTCATCGCAAAAAGGCTAAATAATGCTCCAAAATTTCGCTAAATTTTGGCGAAGAAAAACTGGCATGGCCATTTTCAAAGGGGTCCCTTGACCTCTGACCTCAACATATGCGAATGAATCACATGCAGTTTGGGGCAGGTCATAATCAAGTCAGCACACTGACACACTGACAGCTGTTGTTGCCTGTTTGGCTTGAGTTTGCCATGTTATGATTTGAGCATATTTTTTATGCTAAATGCAGTACCCGTGAGGGTTTCTCGACAATATTTGTCATTGTTTTGTGTTGTTAATTGGTTTCAAATAATAAATATATACATAGATTTGCATAAAGCAAACATATTTGCCCACTCCCATATTGGTAAGAGTATTTAATACTTGACAAATCTCCCTTTAAGGTTTTTAAAGGTTAATAAGATAAATAATTTGATTTAAAGGCACATTTATCCTCCCATTCTTCCAAAACCATGGCAAGATAATTAGTGTAGGGATTCATGCAGGCCACCTTGGTGGTCTATGGGTTTAAAGCGCTGACCACGTAACCGCAATGTCTCCCGTTCGAGTATGGGAGGTGACCTTGTGCATAAAATTTTCATCTTGTTATCCCCTCATTTCCTGTCTGCCCTCTAATAAGGCATAAAATCCCCCCCAATATTAAACAAGGCATTAAATCTTACACTAAGTATTAATAACAGACAGTCTTGTGATGGGATTTCAGCTGATTTTCATGTCAACAGTTCATAGTGTAGTGAAGTCATAAGCTAAAAATGCACTACACCACAAGGGGCTGATTCACACTTCTACGCAAGAGACATTCTGAGAGAGAAGACGAGGAGAAACTGCAAGAGGCACAAAGAAAGAATGAAACTGACAACAAAGGGAGACACCAACGGCTGGAATATGTTTCTCCTTTCCATTGATGTAACTGTGAACCGAGCTCCTTGCATTCCTTCCGCGGGAAGGTCCGGAGGTAATGAGGCAATTATGTAAAAGTCTGAACACTTGTTGATGCTCAACAAGTATGCAGACGCAACCCGTGGCTTTACACATTACACGGCATGCCGAACGTCAGGGAGCAAAACAACAACCGACACAAAGGGCAGCCAGCGCCTCAGTGATATCATTAGCTTCGGGGTATGCACTAAAAATAGCCAACAGGTCTGTGTTGTTTCTGGAGTTGGTTTCAGCTAAAAACTACTCCAACAGTAGCAAAGTGTTACTAAACTGACAGCTGGGTGTCGTCCAGATTAGCAAGGTCTCTGCAGTTTCCACCGAGGTGCCTATGAGACTCTGGTTCCCCAGTAATGGGCCATTATCAAACCCAGAGCAGCCCAAAACAAACAGAGGCCTTTGGCAGATAATGCCCTTCAGACGTCACTGCAGACGCACAGAGGGTGACATGCAGGAGACACAGGCGACCTAGGCAGGGGAGGCTGCCAGGCAGCGTCTCTCTGCTCTGCCCTCGGAAAACAAACAGCATTGTTGTAAAAAAAAAAGCTGCACAAAAGAAAGCTTGGTGCGAGCCGAGTGGAGTTTGCTGGAAATGGATGCAGGGAAGGAATGAATGGCGGGGCAGAGGGCTGTAGAAAAAGACGTGTGCTTGCGACGGAGATAAGAGTTTGTGTGTGTGTGTGAGGGAGAAAGCCGTGCAGCTGTGTGTGTGTGTGTGTGTGTGTGTGTGTTGCATTTGGTCGCATGCCAAAAAATCTGCTGCCGGCGACAGCAACGCCGTAAAGCTATTGTTAGTGCTTTGCCTTTTCGACTCAGTCTCTCTTGCCTCTGAAAGCTACTATTCATGACGAAGGCAGGGAGATACTACACAATGGATCTCCATCTCTCACCCAACACTGCCCTGCCTATATGGAACAATAAACAAAACGTACTCAGTCTTTCCAGCCTCCACCCCTGAGCCGGTCCCACTTCATGTCACTTCTACAGCGAAGGTGGAATAGACTAGAGAAGGCCAAAGGTCTGTGGTGTTGCCATCATAGAGTCCCTCCTCCCTGCTTGGAGCAGGGAGGGTTAAACAACAGCGTGCATGGATGGAAATAATTGATAATGGCCCGGACGTCACACAGCTCATTAGACAACAACGTAAAGGTCGTAAAGGAGAGTTTGTTTTTCATGTAAAGAGGAAATGGGATTAGTCAAAGGGTGACATAAATGGGGATGGGGTGTGTGTGCATATGTGTGTGTGTGAGTCAGAAGCTGCAAAATCTATGTAAGTGGATATTTGCATGTGCTTTTTATGCTATTTTTGGTTCACACACATTGTTGTTTAAAGCTAGTCGAGCTAATTAATGATAATGACAGTCTTTGTCTATTGAATACGCTACGTTATAATTATATTATTCCACGGAATCGATTGATTAAATTCTGTAAAGGTCTTACAATAGGCTTACACTGGAAGGCTAAAGTGAGGTAAAAGACATTATTAAGAAAAATACTTTGAAATTATTCAGCTGTGAAATCAATAGCAGCTACCAACCCTGTTAAACAGGACAAAAGGATTAGTGGTGGAAAAATGCAGGCTGCACGATTTCCTCTGTCAGGAAGGTTAGAGAGGGAGAGGGAGGGAGAGAGAGAAAGCAAACAGCTTCCTATATGATCAGAAAATTATCAAATTGACTTTTCATTTCATATAGTGGTGATTCAGTTCATTCACTAAAAATCCTGCTTGTGCAGCTGAATTAGAAAGATCTCTGTGGAAACTATGGAGATCCCTGAGACGGACTCACACTATCATAAAGCCTTTCTCTAAAAAAAACAGCTGAATATAAACAACAACCCCTCTTATGGCACCAGGATGCCCTATGAGGATGGATTTGCAGTTCTGCGTTAAGGGATTACAGCATATCTTTGAAGGATACGTGGAGCTCCTGACGTGTGCCTCTTCAAATAAATACACGTCAGGACTGCAGCAGCTACAGAGACACCGTGTGGAAACCACAAGAACTGTGATAGCTCAGCTTGTGTTTTCTCCTACAAGTTTCAGATGCCAGTGGAGACAGTTGAGAATGAAAACAACATTCAAGTCTAGAAAAGCCGTCTCCACTGCAAACCAGAATGTAAACACGCTGATTGCAGGCAGTACTACTGCCTAGTAGCATGAAAGAATGTAAACTCAGTTACTGTGAGGAGGAATATTATCAAAGCTCAATACAGCTGGTGCACGTATTAAATATGCAGCAATCTAGATTCGTGAAAGGGGGAAAACCAATGCAGAACTATAAATCAAAAGGTATCTGCCGTTAACGCCGTGCATCAACTATAAATGCAGCTCTAGCACAGCTGAAACCATAAGTTGTTTAAAAAAATAGAGAACAATTTTTTATATTTTAAAGGTCGCATATTGTAGAAAGTGAGATTTCCATGTCTTTTTTTTATTATAAAGCAGGTTTAAGTCCTAAATAAATACTGTGAAAGTATCAAAACGCTCAATCCACGGAGAAATGCACACAGCCCATATTCAGAGAGTGTGCCTTTAAACGAGCCATTTGGACTTCCATAACGTTGTGATGTCACAACTATACAGTCACCGGTAGAAGTGCCGCTAAACTCTGTGTAGTTGACACACACAGTGAGTCCCTGTGACGCTGTGAAGACGGCGACAGCGCACACGCAGAAGACCAGAAACGCTGACCAATCAGAGCAGACTGGGCTTTTTGGGAGGGGGTCTTAAAGAGACAGGCGTTAAAACGGAGCGTTTCAGACAGAGGGTGAATACAGGTATATTCAGATAGACAGCATGAGAAAAATAATGTGTTTTTGAACATTAAAGCATGTAAACATGTTTCAGTAGAAACCCAAAATACAAGTATGAACCTGAAAATGAGCATCATATGTCTCCTTTAAATCATGTTTCAAGTGAAATAGCAAAAAAACTTGCTGGTTCCAGCTTCTCAAAAGTGTGTATTTGATGGTAAATAATTTTTAGGTTTTCAACTGTTGATTGCACAAAACAAGCAATATGAAGATGCCGTCATTACGGGTCGAACACAGCTCTCTCGTGACAACCTCATAAGACCTTGCATGTATAATAATAAATGTAGCTGAATGTCAAATGTGTATACGTTTGCATGTGTACATTTATACACATATTTTCTCTTCGATTCTGCAGTGCATGCTATTTTAACTTCATTATCTTGAGTTTAATCACTGTATATTTTTTCATGTTTTCCATTTTAGTACTATGTTATTATTACAGGTTGGCAGCTATTTGGCATTGCAACAATGGCTATTATCAACCATAAATGAAAAGGAAGCATAACTGAAACGGAAATTTGGGACACCGAGAGAAAAGCGAGTCTGCACCTGCATCCACATTTCAGAGCACTCATACCTCCGGTTGCACGAGACATTAGTCAATGTTTTGCCACCGCCTCATTAAATCGGTGGATATTTGAGAAGCCGTGCTCACTCTAGTGTGTCGCTCTCAGGGTGAAATTTATTTGTCTACAAACTGCTGACCTTTGTCCTTGCAGGTCAAAGTTCAACAGGCAGACCGGGACGGTGTAGGTATCGTTTTCTTTTCCGCGTCTGAGCAGAGGTTTCCCTTACTTGTGTGTCATCGCTGTAGTGAACTTAGATAAGGGAAAGAACAGAGGGTTAGATATGAGAGAGGTGAAACCTGGAACACCTTCAATTTGGTTTAAATAGATTAAGAGTCATAAACTACCCCTAAGACAGAGCAACGGTCTATTTAGAACAATAGACTAACTGATTGACAGCCTCTCAAATGAGAGAATTAGTTACTTTCCTCAAATAGGCCCCACAATGCTGAAAAGAAACAACTCTAAAAACACCTGAGGACTACAGGAAGCGTGTGATAAATTTAGGAGTGATGAACGACGAGTCACATGCTCTCATAGTGTCTCTATCTACAGCACTGACTGCGTATAGTTCAGGACCCAATAATCCACATTATCTGCAAGAAAAGACAGGACATTTCTGAACAAACAAGGACAGGAATGACAGGCATGAGATTACTGCATGTGACAACTCAAGACAAGTCGCATGAGGAGCAACACATGCACGAACACACACACAAAAAACAGGAACAAGTTGGTGGGAAGTGTCCATACACGAAAGTGAAAAGTGCTGATGCTTAATTCCTCGGGTTATATAGAAAAACGCAAGAGTCACTGTGACAAATGCCCTATTAGAATTTGAAATTGATTTGCACCTAACAATTACTTTCATTGTCGATTAATCTGTCGATTATTTTCTCGATTAATCAATTAGTTGTCAGAAAATGGTGGAAAATGTTGATTAGTGTTTCCCCAAAGCCCAAGATGACGTCCTCAAATGTCTTATTTTGTCCACAACTCAAAGATATTCAGTTTACTGTCATAGACGAGTAAAGAAAGCGGAAAATATTCACATTTAAGAAGAGACCTCACTATTACTCCTGACACTGACTGTGCTTCCTGAGTGGAGCTTGTGGGGCAGGAAGAGAGAGGAGAGAGGGATCTTCACTACAACCCTCTTTAATTATGGCCTATTACCAATACTAATATGTCTCACTCCAGCTCACTTATCTTAATTCCAACCAATAGTATTATCTTTACTATTTTACTCTTATTTAACGTTACGCTTAACTTCATAATATTTACTTTTTTTAACTACATCTATTATTTAATTTAATTTATTTTTCTCTCTCTTTTATTATTATTATTTTTTTTTATTTATCTACTTTTTATTATTTATTTATTCATTATTTATTTTCTTTTTTCTCTTTCGTGTGACCAAGCCCAACATGGGGTGGGGGGGGAGGTTGGGGTGTCCCTTTTCTATGTTTTTATTTAATGTCACGGACACTCAGTTATGTTTTGCATTTGATATGATGAACTTTGCCAATATCTCTGGTTGGCGTGGAGAGGAGGTCGTGTTGCCCTGTCTCTACCGGTTTGGCGTCGAGAGGAGGTCGTGTTGCTCTGGCTCTATCTGTTTGGCGACGCCTGGAAGCTGCTTGACATCCTCCATGATCCACCTTCTCACATATGTTCACATTATACATATTAATTTTTGTCATGGATTGTCTAAGTTGTATTTTCATTATGTTGTCCCTCGGTATACACGACATCTATTGCACGTCTGTCCGTCCTGGAAGGGGGATCCCTCCTCTGTTGCACTTCCTGAGGTTTCTTCCATTTTTTCTCCCTGTTAAAAGGTTTTTTTTTTGGTTAAGTTTTTCCTTATCCGATGTGAGGGTTGCACTGTCAAGGACAGAGGGTGATTGTAAAGCCCCCGAGGCAAATTTGTTTATTTGTGATTTTGGGCTATACAAATAAAATTGACTTAACTAGACATGACTTGCCATATCTGAAAAAAAAACAATGAAAAAGATTTGGTCAAGAAGAGGATTTTGACTTTTTATTCTTGAAAAATTACTAGCGATTAATTTAATAGTTTGACAACTAATGGATTAATCGTTGCAGCTCTAATTGACACAGGCGAAAACAATATTAGAGTTAATATCTACTGATGAATAACCACTTCCAAACTGAATAGCACAATCAGTTCATGACTACATTCACACAAGGCCAGGTGACTGATTTTATGATCGCTTTATGACAGAGTTGAAGGCCTTCTGGTCAGTGCAGAGCGGTAAGAGGGACTTAGTTCCTAGAAAGGGTCAAGGTCAGAAAAATTACTGGATCCTACGTTCCCCACAATGCAACTGCAACTAAATATTTCATTAGACACATCCTGATTCTAAATTATTTCACACTCCACACCTGCAGCTAACCACCAATGTCTGTACCAAATGTTGTGCCAATCTGTTAAATTAATGTTGAGATATTTCTCAGGATAAGTGAAAACTTTGATAACTTCATGAGATCATCAGGGTTATCTTTTCAGACTTTGGAAAGCTCCCTTTAAAAGTCAAAGACGACATTATACAACAGTTTTCACATGCTTTGTAGTACTTGTGACAAGTAAACTGAACTTGCATAAAACCCATATGAATGTCATCACTGTATAAAATCCCAACGAAAACCCCCCAAAACAACCCTGAAGCCACTCAGGGTGTCACATTATGGGGCATTCAATGTCATTCCAGAATTACCAGTCATGCCACTGAAAGTCAAAAGTACTTTTGGTTTTGTTTTTTAAACATCTGCAGAGTTACAGAGGCAGAGGACTCAGAGAGGGAAAGTGGAGAAGAACTGAAATTCCCGTAAACCATCTTTCATCATTTGAAAAAAATGTTCTAGTTCTCTAAAAAGAACTAATCAAATTAAAGGAAGACAGATAAATTAAGTAGATTCAGAATGGTTACACAACATTTAAGACAGTTAAATGTTAAAATACATCAAGAAGTAAGACAGACAGACCCTCAGACAGATGCATTGACTTACACACAGCCAGATTGACTTACAAAACCCCACTACTACACACACACACACAAAGGGGTCTGAGATACTATTAATCAGAAGCCACATGAATGGCTGCTCCTCCCTCCGACTACCGCGACTCCGTTCATCTAACAGTTTCAAAGACATGTCGGGTGGAGGAAGAGGCTCACTCTGTGGGTCACACTGAGGCCACTTCCTCTGCAGCCCACCCCGAATCCCTTCAAAAATGATGTCTGCCTCCTCCTCATCCTCCCTCCGTCTCCCTTTACTTCCTCTCCCTTCATGCTCTATCCATTTCTCAGCACAACTCAGAGGTCACTGGGTCCACCTGTCTCATTCATACAAGTTTTTTTTTTGTTAAAAAGGGACTGTGGACACTGCTTTGGGGTTAAAATCAAGGTTGCGTCCTTAGTCTCTGCAGAAGAAGTAATAAGTAGGGCTGGGACGATACGCCTATCTCCCGATTTTATATTATCACGATTTGGGTGCCGATTCGATTATTGCGATTATTAATTATTGCGATTCTACAAGAATTGCGATTCGATATTACGATTTATTGCAATTTTTGTTTCCTTTTTTTAACACTAGACCATGGGAAAATGTTAAATCATACACTTCTAGGGACTTTTACTTTGGAAAATATCTAAGTTAATACAGTAAAAATGTTTGATTTTCAGCATGTATGTAGTCAGAGATGTCCTGAGGTCAAATATATCAGTCATTGTCAGGAATTTTTTTTTTTTTTTCCAGCAACCCAAAAATCAAAGAATAAAGACAGATCCCTCACAAATTAGTGGTATTTTCTTTTAATTTATAAGGGACATGTAATGTTTTATACTTGTGGTAAATATAATCCAATCAATCTTATTTCCATATATGTGTTTTGTATATACAGTTCCCTTTGTTAACACCTTATTTTAAAAACCAGACGTGTATACTTCGGCTAACTTCGCTAAGTCCGTCGCTAGCTCTTACCGTTTGCTCCGTTCTCTTTACATGGTCAGCTCCATCGGGGCCATTTGAATGCATTTAACATAAATGTCAGTCTATAGGTGCTCTACAGTTGTAGCGTCGGCTGATTTGACCACGGAGATGAGAGGCTTGACCGCACGTTACAGCAATACGATAACTTTACCTGTCCATGACAGAGTTAGCATGCAGCTTTAGCCGTGATGTCTAGCTCTGCTTTTCCTGCAATGTGTGAAACCCAAAGTGTTTCCATACTTCACTGTAAGTGTAGTGTTTTGGATTTAAAATTTGAGGGTGCAGGTCGTATCCACATGGAACCTCCGCCGTTTTCTACTTTTTAGTTTCGGCCCGCTGCGGTTTGTTTTGGTTGACGAATACGGAACGGATATGACGTCACGTTACTCAGACTACAACAATAAAAGCGGTAACTTCCTTCTACCTCCACATAGACTCAAATGAAGCAAATATATCGCTTCTGGCATTAAAACATCTATTTCAAAATCATTAAAAAAACATTGTGATACATAGGTGAATCGACTTTTTGCCCACCCCTAGTAACAAGACAGTCATAATACACAGAAAGCTGCTTGGCTAAAGTAGAAAACCTCCAACAAAACTCTACTGTGGTATAATCATCATCAGCATATAGTGAACACAGAGAGAAGCTGCTTGCTCCTGGCAAGAAAAAAAATGTTCCACACCAAAAAAAAAAAAAATGTTCCACACAATCAGATAAGTGTCTAGTTTTCAAATAAGAAGGCAGAGCAGAGGGAACATTGCTTATTTGTAACAGTCCAGAGAGGTAACTGCACAAGGAGCCACTGTACAAGAACTATCCCTGGACAAAATGTGAGGCCCCGTTGCACCGTGCACCAGAACAGAGCTATATAAATCATAGCAAACAAAGCCTCGGAGCTCTTTAAATGTGACTCAATTTGAGTGTGAATGAGGCACCTGATCTTCAGCAAATGAGACTGTGGACAAGGAGACAGGCGGTGATTGTGCATCTCTCTGACACCTGTTTCTGCTTGTTTGAGACACAGTAACATAGTGTGGCGTCGGACAAAAACTTTGGGGCCCCGAGGCGTCAAAAAGGGGGTGCGGTTTCTCGGCACAGACACTCGTAGATGCCCCCTTTGCCACAGGTGTCGAGCTCTTTTCCAGAGTCCCTCAGGCTCTGGGCCGCCTCAGCGAGGAAGCACACATACTGGCCTTTGTTTGGGATGCCAGCAAACTTCCCCATAGACTCATAAAGGGCGCTAAAGAAATGAAAGAATCCATCAAAGTGACACTGTTTCTCCAGCCCACTCACACACACACACACTGATTCTACTATAAGTGTTATGAATGATTCATTTGTAATTGGAGCCTTTAAGATGATCTTTCCTCTAGTTAGCTCAAAAGCTGCTGAAACAACAATCAACATATTCAGGACTTGTTGACACATTCAAAGGAAGTCATATCCATTACTATTCTTCATACCTGTCTGGCAGGAAGCGTGTTTATGCCGGTTGGACTCTCTCCCCATACTGACAGGATATGCCCATATTTGGGCTACGCTCTTATGAAAAACTGTGTGCTGTAAGTCAGAGGAAATAACATAAGCGAGGAGAGTTTGTGTCCTCACTAAAGGTGTGCCTTCCTGTGAGTGGGAGCACTTCAAAGCACTTCGCCCGGTCCAACCAGACAGAGGGATTGGCTTTACATCACATTCCTACAGACATGTGCAAAGGCCTCTCATAGACATTAGGTTTCATTTATCCTGGAATGTATGCATGAAGAAAAGTATACGTTATATCACAAAATTAAGAGCAGCAAAGAAAAAGGGATAATTATTTATTGTTTATTTCCAAAAAAGGATTCTGCCTGTAAATATTTTAATATTGTGTCGACCAAGACAGCATCTGCTATCTGCTTAATAATATTGAATTTGGCAACTATCTTTTAGCTAGATTCACATTATAAGCATGTGCTTAGCTTTAATTGTTGTTAATTAACTTTCTTTTTGTTCTTCCTGGCTTTGCATATATTGAGAAATTATGTAATTGTTTTTGGCTTTATTTCCAATGGAGTGCTGCAGGAATGAGTCCTAAAACCTGGAAATTATTTAGCATTTTCGGTTCCCTCGTCTGGAAGTCAATGGGTTTTTAGTTAGGTGCCTGAAATAAAGTCTGTGGTTAACACAAGCTGAAGAGATTTTAATGTTTTGTTCTACGACATAAAATACATCAGTTAATATCCCACTCATGAATTTTGAAGCCTTTATATGTCTTTAAAAACGGCGGTTGCTAACAAGTGGCTAATATACTCGCGTTCATGCAGCCATGGTGTTGTTTGTTTATAGCCTAAAACTGACTTAGCTTTTCACTTCTGGCGATTGCATTCACGCTTCAAAAATCATAAAAGTTGTGCTCATTTGTGGAGATTATCTTACGGAACAAAACGTGTAAGTATCATAAACGTGTGTTTGCCACAGAGTTTATTTTCTGTAATAATCCAAAAACCAATGGAAAAAATCCCATTGGCTTTTTGTCGAGGGAACCCAGGGCGATGCTAACTTCCTGGCCTACAAAAATACGTCATCGATGCACCACTCTATAGGGTCTTGTCTGACTGTATCTTACAAAGCACTTGTAAAAGTCTTAATATAAATAAAAATAAAAAAGCATATTATTATAATTAGCAGCATCACTGTTAAGTATTGTAACTGCAGGTAGGTTACCAACAAACAGCAGATGATCTACAGAGTAATGAATAACACTCTGCTTGTGTTGGTTACTATAGAGTCCTTCCAGTAAATAATCCAGACAGTAACACGATATATAGGGGTGCACACACACACACAAACACACGCACTATCTGAGCTGTCTGACGGGACAAATATCTGACTCACGTCGCAGGTGCAACACACACAACACGCTGTCTCTCTCTGCAGGAAAAGGCCTCTTTCACACCTCTGTAGTGAGAATAAACAGAAATGACTAAGTGTAATGGACACGTTTAATAAAAAGCTTACAGTATGTTTGGACCACCTGGTAGTGCCAAAGTGACAGATGGTGTATGTGTGTGTGAGTGTGTTAACTGAAAGCACACTAAAGCACATGTGCCTTTGTGAAAGAAGGACCACTGAACATATTTTGAAGCAGCCAGCTGCTAGAGGGAGGCAAGATGCGGTCAGAGTGCACCACCATGTGGCAGAAACAAGGTACTGCACATTTATGTACAATAATTACTGTTATTCTATGACTGTCCCAAATATTACAGTGCTATGCAGTATTAAGTATTCTGCTTTATTCTACTTAGCCCTGGTAAAACAGCTTGCTCACATATAAAATATGTGAACACCAAAACAAAGTGTTCATGCTGAATATGTTGAAAACTTATCACACAGAGCACCAGTGTTTCCTCTCTACTACTTGAGGGGCTGACTTCAAATTAGCAAAAAGCAGAACCCACAAAATGTGCTCTAAGGCCCGATGTTCTGTGAAAGACACACTATTCGTCTGTTCTTACAGATAGCTGTTGGGTGTTACGACACTGCCAAATACCATCCACTCCTGTGACATTACCACCACATCCCCTCATGCTGATGGCTCTCAGAGGAGCGTCTGTGTTTTTGAGAAGTTGGCTGTAATTATTTTGGTAGAAATGAGAGGCAACAGAAAAACATGTCTTTCGTTGAAATCTGTTAGTTTGCAGCAGGTGGCCTGCCCTATCTGCCCAATCACAAAGTAAAGGTGAACATCAGGTGGAAGACGGAGAGACGTTCCTGCATGTGGCAGGTTGAAGATGACAATAGGCCTAAAAATAGACTCTTATTGTCACCACTGATCTATATATAACATTTTCTCCCTCAACCTCTTCTCATGTTATTCTTCTGTCTGTCCACTGCCCTTATGAACAGAAACACACACACATACATACACAGCACTGTGACACGGGGACTGAAAAACATTTTCTGTTTAAGTTTTAAATGAATCCATTAACATCAAGCCAATTTCTAAGTAACATATACGTTTCATATATAATACATATTGATAATATATATCAATGTATTTATAAATCGAAACACTTGAGTTAAAGTTGTAAACTGGGCTGCAACTGATGACTATTTTCATTTAATTCATCTGTCAATTTTTGATGAATTATTTCTAGGGCTGTCAATCTAAAATACTAAAATATTTGATCGCGATTAATCGCCTGATTGTCCGTAGTGAATCGCGATGAAATTTAGCGCAAGTTTGGAGCGTTATTTAACCTCCTGAACGACAAGCTAGTATGACATCCATATGACACAGATTCCTTAGGTTTTCTAGTTTCATATGATGCCGGTATCTTCACTCTAAACAGAGCCCGCTACGTTTAAACAATTTTGCGTTATCACGTTTCAGGGTCCTGGTGTTGTGCATGCTGACTCACAGTCACATAGGGGTGCAAATCACAAGTTTCATCACTATACGATTTCACATCGATTCTTTGGAAAATGATATGATATTTGCTGATATCACAAAGTTTGCCACAATACGATTTTGATTCGATTGAATTAAGGGGCCTGCAATCGATATGAGACGATATCATATGTCAATTTAAAACCGTTACATTTATATCAACTCACAAAAAGCAACTAAAATATGATTTGACAATTTTACTATTACTGGGAAGAACGGAAATGATGACACAGGCGTGCCATGGGAATTTCAAAATAAAGGCGTATCTTAAAGATGAAATGTATCGATGTTTTCACTTTGCATCGATGATACTGGATCGTTGATTATTGAATAAATACATCGATCCAAAGTTTAGCATTTTGCTTGGAAAATGACAATTAATAGATTATAAAAGTTGTTGGAGATTCATTTTCTGTTGCAATGGTTGGAAAATTGGCATTTTTTTGCTTCTGAGTTGAACCTATGGGGCTGTTCTACTGTGATCAAACATTACTCATGATGAATGATTTAATCTTGGCTTTTGGTTGGTAGAGAAAACCGATTGTTTACATTTGTGTGAAATATTATATTATCAGGCTAATTTACCAACACATCTGCTGCAAACACTCCCTGCTCCCGCCTGCAAACTTCACACTGTGAAGTTCTCCATCTCAGCTCGTTTGCTAACCTTGACAGTTTGAGGGACGGTTGCAAATCTAACCTCAGATCAGTGTCTACGAGGAACTTCAACCTTGGGTACAGTTTACTCTCTAAACACACCTATCTTATCTGCTTCCTCCTCTCTGTCCAATCAGAGTTGAGGATGAACAGCCGCGTGCAGCGCTGGCAGCAAACTGAGGCCTCCTGGACAACCTGAACCAAAAAAAGTCTTGAAATGTCACCTGTGTTTATGTGTTAAATGCAGTTATTTTATGTATTATTCCAAAACAGGTCACTCAAATCATGCAATGTGATTGGTCGATAGTCCTGGTATAGGAAAAAAAACTGTCTAGATTTGATGTATAATGTTTTTACATAGTTAAATATTGCTCCACAGCTAAGAAAAACAAACTACTTCAATCTAAAACAATTTAAAGGACATTCACCTGCTAAAACTACAACAAGGAAGACAGACTCAAGATGGCGCTGTTGCTCATTCAAAGAGAAAGTTTGTGACCCGGCCGCCATTTTTAAAATAGTCTAGCTGAAGCCAAGCACCGCCCACCGGCCAAACTTTCTAATTTTACAGCTAAACAGTACACTACAAGATGTTTCTGAAAACATTTGAGGTGAGAAATAGGCATTAAAGTAACAGAATATTGATTTATATTTGATCAGCGCGGCCTAGTTTGACCGTTTGATCGGAGTTCGCCAGTTTGTTTCGCGAGCAGTGATTGACAGCTGCTGTGGAGACTGCACTGCTCGAGCTTGGATCTGATTGGTTGTTTTCGTTCAGGCGCCATGGATTCTTGCAAATGACATTATGAGCATAGTTTTTAAAAAAACATTTTTTCATCATATTTGCTCAAAGTTACCGACTACAGCTTTAATCAAACAAAAATGCTAAACATTCATTGATTCCAGCTTCTAAAATGTGAGGATTTACTGATTTTCTTTATTTCATAATATTAATAGTAGAATATTTGGGCTAACTGGTTTACATAAAAGAAGCTATTTTAAAGACGTCAATTTGAGCTAATCAAAACAGAAAAAGGACAGATTAGTTGATAAGAAAAAGCAATTGTTGTTGCAGCAGCCCTGGTTGTTTCCTTATGAGGATTGGGTTTCAAATCATTTGACACAAATCTTTAACCATTTATTTGATTACTTCCATCCTGATCCACCCAGTACATTGATGTGAGAATAAAATCATGACAACTGAACAGCAAAGGGACTTTAAGGTGAGCAGCTCTGTAGCTGTGAGGAGGAAGTCGTAGTAATAAAGCATTCCATGGTGGATTATAGCGTTCCTTGTTTGGGTGGAGACGCCTGTTCTACCTTTCTGTCCGTCAACTGTCTCCTCTGACAGACAGGACAACACAAAGCTCTGAACAAAGTTTTAGTGCAAAGCAGAGAAAAACCGAAAGCCATGACGATGAATCTCAATCAAAAAAGTCTTTGACACATTTATGGGAATGAGAGGAAATTAGGTCTGTTACACTACCTTTCTGACCTATCTGAGGTGGTTGCTACGACAACGCTTCCTGCTTGGCACATCTGATTAGCACATGAGCACTAACAGGGCCTAACTTCCTGAAGCCAGCAGTGACAAATCTACCATCTATCCTCAGCCTTTATGCGTAACATTTCATTACAATTTGTAATAAACGTGCAAATTAGAAAAGATAAAAAAAAACAATATCTTGGAGAATGTTTCTGCTTTGCATGTTATTGAGTTGGTCTTATTTAAAGCCAATGAAAAGGGAACGCTTGGTATTTCATGAAAGCAAGTAATTCTGCTGCCAAACCAACAGATGGGTGTGACCGTATATCCGCAATGTCACCACCACTCCTCTCATCTGCTCCTGGGTAGGGTGGAATTCAACAAACCGCCGCAGGCTAGGCCTTGTGACTACCAACACACACAATGCAGAGCATGCACAGACACACACACACTACAAACACCAACTCCAACACCTCCGAACTGCAGAGGTGTGTCTGTTTTTATCCAACCCAGCAAATTAAAGAACTGATAAATTAAGGTGCTGCCATGATGCATTCCCTAATCATTGATTACCAACAGCAGTCCAATACAACAAGAGATGGTACAGGGATAACTACCACTGGAACAATTTGGCGTAATATCTGATGTCTCCTCAAATTTGTAATCTTGTCTATGCATTCTTTGATCACACAGTTACTAGTTGCAATAAACCTTTAGGTTTAGGTTTGTTTAGATTATACTTAACATTAGTGAATTTAGGATTCTTTTGTTAAATGAAAAAAAAACATGTTTAGGGCAGAAAAAAATATGTTCAGGGCTGCAACTAAGGATTATTTTCATTATCTATCAATCTGTCAGTTATTTTCTCAGTTAATCTATTAATACTTTTGTACGACGGAGTATTAGGGCCACATTGAGGAAAAATAAATCTGAGATTTTGAGAATAAAGTCATAATATTACGAGAATAAAATCTTAATATTACGAGAATAAAGTCATAGGTTTACGAGAAAAAAAACTGTAATATTATGAGAATTAAGTCATAAGTTTACGAGAAAAAGTCGTAATATTATGAGAATAAAGTCATAAGTTTACGAGAAGAAAAGTCGTAATATTATGAGGATAAAGTCACAAGTTTACGAGAAGAAAAGTCGTAACATTATGGGAATAAATTCATAAGTTTACGAGAAAAAGTCGTAATATTATGAGGATAAAGTCACAAGTTTACGAGAAAAAAAGTTTTAATATTATGAGAATAAAGTCATAATTTAATGAGAAAAAAAGTTGTAATATTATGAGAATAAAGTCAGAAGTTTACGAGAAAAAAGTCGTAATATAATGAGGATAAAGTCATAATTTTATGAGAAAAAAAGTCATAATATTATGAGGATAAAGTCAGAAGTTTAAGAGAAAAAAAGCCGTAGTAATATGAGAATAAAGTCAGAAGTTTACGAGAAAAAAATCCTAATATTATGAGGATAAAGTCAGAAGTTTAAGAGAAAAAGAGTTGTAGTATTTTGAGAATAAAGACATAATATTATAAAGTAGTAATTTTACGTGTTATTTTAGAGGGGAAATAGAGCAGCGTGCCGCCTGTGTGAAAATGAGGAACGTGGAGCATCTTGTAAAGTCATACTTTAGTATAGGTTTCACAAATAACAAAATACTTAATCTTTGGGCACATCAGCACCACATTATTATAAGTATCAGGACCTTGAAAAGATTGTGCAAGAAACTGTGTTTATTCCGAAGAAAGAACCACACGGACCTGGGGGAAATTGCCTCTTTTGTGAAGGAGGAAATTACTTTTTTTCTTGTAAAGTTAGGACTTTATTCTCGTAATATTACGATTTAACATTATTTTTGTAATATTACGATTTAACATTATTTTTGTAATATTACGATTTTATTCACATTAAATTTTGACTTTATTCTCGAAATATATGATTTTTACACTTGAATTTTAATTCCTTTTAATTTTGAAGATTTTTTTCCAAGTTACTGGTGTACGATTTATTATTTTAATAATAAATAACAATTTGTTAATTTTATATCTATGTATTTATTTGTTACATTGACAGGAAAGCAATGTTTAAGTCCAGCCTGATGTTGCCTTACACATAGAAGAATGATCCCAGTAACTTCCACACAGTGAGGCATACAGCTTATTAATTAAACACTGGTATCGGTCTTTCAGTATCGGCTGATACCCAAAGCACAGGTATTGCTATCGCTATTGGGACTGAAAAAGTCGGATCGGTGCATCCCTAATGAAAATAATGAAAAATGTGTATCACAGAGTCCTAGGTGACGTCTTGAAAATGTCTTGTTTTGATCGACTAACAGTCCAAAATCCAAAGATACTCAGTTTACTGAATGATAAAACAGAGAAAAGCAGAAAATATTCACATTTGAGAAGCTGGAACCAGAAAATAGTTGGCAATTTTTTAATTGAATTACTAAAAAGATGAATTGATTATCACAAAGTTGGGGATTCATTTATTTACGATCAACTAATTGATTAATTGATTAGGCCTAATAGTTTCAGCTCTAAACATGTTAACATGTCTTAAACTACATGCTGGCATTTAAAACTAACTAACGGAGGCTAATTAATATCAGAATAATTTAAGGACTGCAACTAACAATTATTTATTACTGTTGATGAATCTGATGCTTATTTTTCTACATTTATCTGTTTATTTATAAAAATGTCAGAAAATAAATAACTTGTTTTATCCAGCCAACAGTCCAGACCCTTAAGATATTCAGTTTACTATCATATATGATCCAAAAAAAAAAGATTCAATTTGTCACGTTTGACAGTCTGGAAGCAGCAAATATTTGGATTTTTTGCTTTATAAGTGACTATAGTGATTAATCAAATTAGTTGTTAATCAATTAATGTGATTAATCGACTAATTGCTGCGGCTCTAAATAGGGATGCACCGATCCGACTTTTTCAGTCTCGATACCGATAGCGATACCTGGGCTTTACCGAGTACCGATCCGATACCAGTGTTTAATTAATAAGCTGTATGCCTAAGTGTGGAAGTGACTGGGATCAATCTTTTATGTGAAAGGAAACAGCTTGACATTGCTTTCTTAACTGTAAAACAAAATGTAACAAATAAATACATAGATATATATTTAATGAATTGTTATTTATTACTAAAATAATAAATCAAACACCAGCAACTTAGTAAAAAATCTTCAAAATTTACAGGAATTCCAATTCAGGTGTAAAGCTTTTTCATGCAGCAACAAATTGATCAAAACTTAAACAGGAATTAAAATTCCAGTATATAATGTATATAGTATATAAACATAGAACTGAAATGAATAGATCGGCCCCATTGTCACCGATACCCGATCCACGTATTTGAGTCAGTATCGGCCCGATATCTGATCTGGTATCGATATCTAAACAATATACATGACAGAAATAGCACAGTGTTACAATGAGTGTGGAGTTACCATATCACTGTGAGTGTCAAAAACAGAGTAGAAAGAGTGTGAAAGTACTCTTTGATGAGGTAGAAACATGTACTTTAGAACATACAGTATACTTTTAGAAACATATACTTTCAGAAACGTATACTTTAGTGCTTCATCTGTGTGCGTTCAAGAAAATATGGGAACCACTCAGCCGGGTAAGGAAGTAGTAAGTTCACTCAAAAGACACTGAAGCAAGCACGCAACAGTCACACACCAACTCCGACTTCAACAAACTGTGTACAGTGAAAGACCTGCGGGGGAATCCACAGGCAGCACTATGAGGAAACAGATCCTGGCCGAGTGACAACAGGCTCGGGCTGTGGCCACCGCCGCTCGCTGTTTTGTCAAAAAGTCGCCTGCAGAGCTGCCGATCGAGTCGGGCAGCATTCTGTGTTCAGAGGAGATGCAGAGCAGGCAGTTAGCCAATAAGGTATTACAGCATTGGTTACGGCTGCGTGTGCCACTTCCCACATGATCCCAACAGATCATCCATTGTTCAACAAATTAACGGAGACAGAGGAAGGAGATGAAAATCCATCCTCGCCTCAATCTCAAACTGTACAGGGAGTCTACTAATCCCCTTTTTTTATTCTAATCATTGCATTAAGCAACACGTTGTTCCCATCCCGACCACCTAGCCCCCTCCTTCTGTTACTAATCAATTTACATGCATCACACATCACGTTAAATCCTGCCAGCAATCCAGGCTACACAGCTCCAAATGCAGCCCATGCCACCAAAGTTGGTAGAGAGAGAGTTTAAAAATCGTTCATGTCAAAGGTCACACTTTGACCTCGACCCACATCTCAATATTATTTGAGGCACTGCGCTGTTCTATCCATTCAAATGAGGGGAAGGAAATGAAAAATTCTTGTGAATGTAGCCTGCAGATTTTGCCAATAATACAGGGGGGTTAGTGTTTGTTTTCCGAGGAATTGCACCAGACAGGCTCATGATCGGACCTGACAGCATTAGACATGGCAGCTGTTCATGGACGTCATCATCTTCTAATAAAAGTGCAGCATATTCCTGCTTTTACCAGTGAGCACAGTGAGGACTAGGGTTGTTCCTAAATACCATTTTTTGGGGGCTTCGAGGCTTCGGTGAGAAATAACAACAGTTATGACAGTGGTGCCGTTGATGCGTTTTGTCTGAAAGGGCCTTCAGTGAGTGAAAGATGGCGAGAGAAATGGAGAGTAGGAGAAAGAAATACTCAAGCAGGGGCAAAAAAATGAATGAATAAAAACAAATTTACACCAGAGGGGAGAATTATTCAGTTTTCTTTGCTTAGAATTAGAAGTAAAATTAAAAGCAGGCCTATTTAACATAAAAAATGTGGTTGCAGTGTACTTATTATTTTGTTATTTTTCATTCTTTAAAAGTCACCATTCAAAGTCGCTTTGCTTTTGAACTCCTCCTATTTTTGAGGTCTCAATGTTGGCAAGTATGGTGAGTACCATATGGTGATTTTGTTAAATACACATGTTCATATCTGCATTTTTTTGTCTGAATTCTGAGGCACTTCCTCTGCTCACTTCTTCATAATAAACCTTAATGAGTGTCACACCAAAACCAAACCCTTGTCATCAGCGTGAAGGCAGGAAGTGTGTGTGTGTGTGTGTGTGTGTGTGTGTGTGTGTGTGTGTGTGTGTGTGTGTGTGTGTGTTGTGTGTGTGTGTGTGTGTGGTGGTGTGACCCACTCATGTTGATGGGCGTTGAGAGGAGGCTTTGATGGCGGTGAATGGGGTACTAATGAGTTGGCCTTATCAATGGCCGGTCTGTATCCTGTCCTCCCTAATGGCCAGGGAGACATCAACAGAGCTGTTGATGCTCCATGTAAACATCTCAGCCACTTCCCTGTGTGGGGCCTCCACCTCAACCATCATAATCTAATTGGTTCACTAACACTGGCAATGTTGCAAGTGGTTACCTATATTCAGGGTCTGAAATTAACCTTTCTCCTCACCTGGAGAAAGAAGGTAGAACGCTTTTGTAAATTGTAAACACTGAGTCAGGGGTACCAGACCGTAGAATTTTGGAAAATATATCATGTAACCTTAATCCATGACTATATTTAATTTAGGCTTTAGAGTTGCTTTTTAAAAATAATATTTCTTAAAGGTCCCATATTGTAAAAAGTGAGATTTTCATATCTTTTATATTATAAAGCAGGTTTAAGTGCTTTATAAATAGGGTGAAAGTATCGAAGCGCTCAATATACAGAGAAATACACACAGCCCGTATTCAGAAATTGTGCGTTTGAAACAAGCCGTTAGGATTTCTGTCCATTTGTGATGTCACAAATATACAATATTTAGACCATTACACGGTTTTAAACCGTAAACATTCTAAATGTGTCCCAGTTTATATCTTGTTGCAGTCTATGTGAAAGACATCAGCTGAAAGGAAGTAAACATGGACCCAAACTGTTGCCAGGCAACGCCATTCTGTTGCAATTCCGTTGAAATGCGCTAAAACGGAGCGTTTCAGACAGAGGGTAAATACGGGCATATTCAAGCAGTCAGTATGAGGAAAATAAAGTGGGTTTTTTTTAACATTACAGCATGTCAACATGTTCTAGTAGAAACTACAAAATATAAGTATGAACCTGAAAATGACCAAGATATGGGACCTTTAATATAAGGAAAACCTGTGGTGGCAGGTGGTGGTTGCTAATTTCATTCCCTGCCTATATTGCATAATGTGGAGGAAGTGACTGTTTTTTTTTTTATATATCTACAAAAGTGTTTTTTTTTCTGTTCTGTAATAATATATTTTTTATTTCCAAAATAAGAGTAAAAACACAGTTAGGTGGGGCCTGTTGGGAATAATCAGGGCAGAAGGCCCCAGACAGCACTGAGCTGAGTACACCAACCTGTTGAATACTATATAACTACAATGAGTCTAATATTAATGTGTGGTCACTGGAGTCACAGATAAGGAAATATGAAATAGTGCCATTTAAGTGTTGCATAAACGGATGAAAGCTGTGAAAGATGACAGTCAATAATGTCTGGTAGTAAAGAGCAGATTGAGACCAACTGTTGCTTCAGGTAAAAAGGAGAGATAATGTGACAGTTTATCAGTCTTACCTGGTTGGTGTAATTTACAGTCAGGTCTCTCCTTTCCACTGAAGCCAAACTGTATCCGTCAACAGACTGGGAGACTGGGAGGAGACCCGCAATGTCACACAACTACTAATGTGTTTACACCATCGACTGACTGGTGGAGAACCAGCTCTACATGGACTCTTCAAACAGCCGTTGAGTCGTAACCGCTTTCACTTTCCGCTGACCGGTCGGTGTTAATGTTTAATTTCCTTTACTTTGTTTTCCTTCCTTCCCAGTACGACCAGTCAGTCCTCTCTCTCTCTCCTTTCCTTTTCCTCCGCCACTTGGTGGACGCTTCGCGACGAGAACAGACGAATATTTAGTCGGGAGGAGAGAGAGAGGCGGACCGAGAGAAACAGCGTCAAGCTAGCTGCAGGCTAGCTACCGTTACAATGCTACTTCCGGAGGAGATTTTCAAAATAAGATAGATGGATAGATGGATGGATGGATGGATAGATGGATAGATGGGTTGACTGCCGTGGTGAAAAAACACGTTAACATTTTGACCAGTACGGCTCACACGATGACAAAACTACTTTTCATTTTGGTGGCCAATTTACTGAAACAATAACTAGGTTTTGAAGCATGAATGAAATGTTTTGGGTGAGTTACTACATTTTGCAGACATGCAGTAGAGTTGTGATGTCCAATAAAACAGTTGTGAAAATACAGTTTAGAGATAGTTAAGACTAGATAGATAGATAGATAGATAGATAGATAGATAGTAACTTTATTGATCCCGAGGGAAATTCAAGTTTCCAGGATCACAGTTCCATAGTGCAAACCATGTTAGTAAAAAGGCAGTAAAAAAGTTAGTAGTGCAAAGTACAAAGTACAAAAAAAATATACCAGATATAAAAATACAAGGAGATGAAGAAAACCGTTAAAATTGAATATAGTGCAGGGTAACAGCTGTGATACACGACTATTAAAAAAGTGAATATAGTGCAGAAGAAACTGTTAAAAATGAATATAGTGCAGGGTAACTCCAGTAGCTTAGTCTAAAGTGCACTGTGTGCATTATTATCTGTCCTGCAGACCGTCCTCCTTTGCTCCTAATGGCATCTGCCACAGCCCGGAGGAAAACAACCAATCAGAGCCGAGCGGGAGCCTGCCGTCTCTGAGGAGCTGTCAATCACTCGCAAACTCCAATCAAACGGTCAAACTAGGCAGCGTTGATCAAATGTGAATCAATATTCTGTTACTGTAATGCCTATTTCTTGCCTCAAATCTTTTCAGAAACATCTTGTAGTGTACTGTTTAGCTGTAAAATGAGAAAGTTTGTGACCCGGCAGCCATGTTGAGATCAGTTGAGGAAATACCAAGCACCGCCCACCAGCTGGAGCAAACTTTCTCATTTTACAGCTAAACAGTACACCACAAAATGTTTCTGAAAAGGCGAGAAATAGGCACTAAAGTAACAAAATATTGATTAAAATTTGATCAGCGCTGCTTAGTTTGACCGTTTGATCGGAGTTCATGAGTGATTGACAGCTGCTTCCGTTGAATGAACAGCCAATAGGAACGCTCTCTCTCTCTCTCTCTCTCTCTCTCTGAAATGACCGGTGATTGGCCAAAGTCTCCCATTACGAGCTAGATTTTTTAAAGCCTGAAAACAGAGCCATGAGGAGGTGCAGAAGCCTACTTTTCTTTCAGAACACTTGAATTTCATAATGCTGAAATTTAAATTTTTGTCCAATGATGCCAAAAACATTCTGCCTACTGCAGGTTTAATGCTTGCCAGCTTTTGATGAAGAGTCGTAAATATGAACGCATCAAGTTCTAGTTTATCTCCAAAATATCCCCCATTCAGAATGTAAAATCTAAAAAAAGAAGACAACTTCCTGTCTCCCACTGGCTCTCTTTGGCTAGCTTTACTGATGAGAGAATTGAAGGCAGGTTTGTTGTTGTTCTGCTATGAGCCATGCAGAGGCGCACTCTCCCTTCTGTTGCACCAAACAAATGTCATTGTATTTCAAAAATCCCCATTTTATGATTAGTATATTCAGTTTAGTATGAAGGACTGTAAGTTAGAGTCACTATAAACTTAACCGAGTACAAGACACACTGAATTCTTTGAAGAGATATTAAAGTGACAATCTCTTTTCCTTGATTTCTCTTTAAATTACTGGCAAATAAGACTAAAAATAAGGACTTTAATATAAAACTCAATCATTCAGAGCAAACACTATGACAATACACCAGGGTGTAAAAGTTTTTTTTATTTAAATTAGCATAAAAAGCAAAAACAAAACTAAAAACCATGTATAATAGGCTACAGTCAACTTCAAAAACATTGATAGAGCTTGATGCATATATTTTGTGAAGTTGAAAATAAGCACTTTATAAAAAATAGATATCTACATTGTAACATAATGAACGTACGGTATGCATTTTCCCAAAGTGGCTATGTGGTCTGTACATTTCCCCCAATGATATAAAAAAAAAAGATCTCCACCACTTGAAAGACTGACAGCAGTACTAAACATGATCTATGGAAGAATATGTATTTTTGACTGAGAGTAGAACAAGTAATTAAGCAGAAAATCAGCTAAAATGTGTCCATCTTTTTCAAATTAACCACACTGTACTTTAAAAACAGGAGGGTGACGGCTGCAACTTCTGACCACCAAAGAAATGGTTCTCTTTACTTAATCTCTTTTTTTGGTGTCAAAAGCATTGTGCAACATTTACAAACACAACACAGACAGTTTACATAAAGTATGAAATGTAAAGAAAGAAATTCCACTGTGAAATGAAAAGGACTGATTGGGAGTGTTGATAATATTCAGCCTTTAGAGATAGAAGTGGGAACAGAGTGGCACGTAACAAGTCGCACAGCTGAGGGGTTTGGTGCTGGAAGAGGACAGCGACTGTGGGACTGGTAGGTTACATGCAAGCTGGATTGTTAATGCCGTTTTTAGAGCCGGGAGGGTGTAAAGAGAAAAGCCTGTTTGATTACATGTACGAGGGAGGGGATCGTTGGAGCAGTAGGTAGAAGAGGGGAGTCTTGACAGCAGTGTGACATCTACTCCTGGGCCTCTTTGCCAGTCATCTTGTAGATCTCAGTGGGGCCATCAACATGTGTGATGGTAGTAGTCAGCTGGATGTCCTCTCCACTGTTTGCTCCGGTGTCTCCTGCACACATAAACATGACACATCGTCAGCACCAAAAATCACCAATAGCATAACGTGAATACAGAACATACGGGTTCTCGTTGTGCACTTTCCATTGTATTACTGCAGGCTGAATTTCATCAACATAAATACTTTCAGCTTGTCCGAAACAGAAGTGAAGCTCAAAGAGCTGATAAATTAAATCAACACAGAAACTTGGAGAGAGGCGCCCCTCCCGTGAGGTTGGTTGACGCACTTCAGGGAAAGCTTCCAGAACTTCAAGCCCTCCTCTTCTCTCCCCGCGTCACTGACGTCAGGAGATGGATGGATGGTTTTGATTACTTCCCTGCTCTCCAACCCACCCCCACCCCTCTCTTCACTGTTCCCTTCCTCTCTGTCTGGAAGGAAGCCTGGTGTCCATTAGAATCACCCTCTCGGGCCAAAAAGGACCCTTCTTTCCCCTGGGAATCTGGGTCCTTCTGAATCACCAACCCCCCCTTCCTCCAAAAACAAACTTTGGATGAATAGGCAGCTTTACAGCAGAGGGCAGACACTTCTTCCGCATCAGAATGAAGTGAGCTACTGGGACACTAAAGTTCACCATCATGAAATTCGGGTTTTTTTCCATATTGCCCAGACGTACATCTAGTATATTAAAACATTAAGGCAAGTTCATGCAATTGTCAAAAAATAAAGTAGAAACATTTTTTAAAGTGTATCTATTGTCAAATTATCTAGTATATTCAATTCGTTGTCCTACACTAAACTGCTACAATGGCTTTAAATGTTAAGTACACTGGATAGATGGATCGAGAGTGCTTTATAAAGCAGTATAGATCATTTACAACTGACACTAAATCTATCTTATTTCTTTAGAAAGTTAGTAGAAATATGTATTTACCAGTGATGCACTGACCACTTGACTGCTCGTCTCCGTAACGTTTGTGAGATGGTGCGTAGAGGAACATGATGGCGAAGACGTACAGGTTCCACATGCCGTAGATGCCGGTGAAGAAGGCGCTGTTCACCTGCACTGTGTGCTCTCCCCAGTGCCAGTGGCCTTCATTCACCTGGACAGAGACAAAAGACAAATGCATACTTTTTATGTTACTGTTTTTGTGGCAGAGCGTTGTATGTTTTGGGACAGAAGCAAAATAGCTTTAGTAGTCGCCAACTATCACCTAAATAGTCCTGTGGACAGCGTTATGTCTGATTTCACAACATTATGGCACTCACCTGACTGATGATGAAGAAGATGACAGTCATGGCAGCGCAGGTCAGAGTGACCAGCATGAGGAATTTGAACCTGAAAATCAGACCCTAAAGGACAATAAAGGGGATGTGTTAGTAACAAAACAGTTGTAAAAAAATTATACTCCCGTGTAGCAGAGAATTCTTTTGCACTGTCATGACAAAACTGATTTTTTTTATGGTGATGATAAACTATTAGAAATGCAAACACAAGAGCCAGATGAAAGATGAAAGCACACACACCTCATAGTGCAGCCGTCTGGCCTTGGACATGGCGGGCAGGGACGTCCTCTTACCGCTGATGTTGCGGAAGACTTGAAACACCATGAAGCAGAGGAAGAGGAAGTAGAGGCAGGCACAGATCCCTGCCACAATTATGAAAGCCATCTGAGGCAACACCAGTCAAGGAAATAACACACTCCTTTAAAAAGAGTGGTGGTGCGCTGCATACTGTCCGCACATACAGTCTCATCACTGTAAAAGCAAGTAGACTTTGTGCACGGGTATGCAGGTTTAGCCTTATAAGATAAGATATACTTTAGTGTCCCCAAGGGGACATTTTACTTGGGCAATAGTGCTGCACAGAGCTGCAATCAGCTGAAAACAATACAGAGTCAACAAGACAGTACAGTGGTGGTACGCCAAAGACACAGTAGAAAAAGATATGGAAAATATTGCACATTCCCTGAGAGATACAATTATATACATACATAGGTATTGTAAAATCAGGAGAATCATAAGAGCCATAATACAGAAAACTAAATTCAACAGTGACTCCTTTCTTTGAACTATAAAAGCAACGATTAACCTGTTTTCTTGTTGAGTCGTGTTATAGACGTTGGTAGGAGAGAGAGATGTGGTATATGCTCCAGAATGTGCCATTATTACATACAGTATATATTGCAGACTGATGACTGACTTCATCAAACTGCTGAAAGTCATGAACACTGAGCAGCTTTTTCCTTTAGATGGAACTCAAAAGGAAAAGCAGGAAAAGACGGGGGAGAAAAGACGGGGGTTTGGCAGCTGTTTATGAAGAGGTGTGCTGATGAACATCATGAACACATCATCCAGAGACCCCAGGCAACGCTTTCACATATGGCATTACTGAATTATTTCTCATCTTATTAGTGTAGAGATCAGTTCATGCTAAAGCCAACTAGGAGAATGTCTCATACATGTACTAGAGGAAGTAGAAGCAGGGCATTTAGTCATGATAACTTAGCACAGTATTGGTAAAGACACTCCCAACAATAAGAGACTGAACTGAGACTAAACTGAAAAACATGATTTGGCCATTTACACTCGAGGGTTTTTAATAGCATCATACCTGTCAGACAAGCTGTTTGCAGGGGAGTGCTCTTTTTCTGATACTGTTGTCAAACGCAGTTTAAAAAAAAGGATACAGCAAGCTCAGTTCCTACATCAGACGCCCAGATGCTGTAGAAGGGGTTTGTCAGCTGGACCCCTCTGGTGGCACAAAACAAAAATACATTACCTTTATGTGTCGCAAACATTCCATTACAAAAAGCAAAGAATATACACAGCATGTGGAGATGAAGCATACAAATATGAACAAAAAAATACCACAGAATTTCACGAGATTCATTATAATAATGTGTTGCATGCTGATATTTACCACTTTTGTAAAACAAGTCTCTTGTTCTAAATAGTGAAGAAGAAAAAAAACTTGGTCTCACCTCTCACACATGTCAAAGATAAAAAGGCAGAAGGAGCCAAACACGATGGGTCCGACCTGCTTCCAGTACACTGAGAAGCGGTTCCTCTCTGTCTGGTCCTGAGAGAACAGGAAAAAACAGACGTAAAGATGGGATATACGGGATTACATTTCACAGATCACATATGGAGTCCATTATCACCAAGATCCTTCTTGATCAAGGTCATACTGTAGATAACATTGTCCTATAGCCAAAATAACCAATGTTTCAAGATACCTGATGTGATGTGAATGAGTGCATCAGGCTAAGCGTTGATGGCACAGATGCATCCATTAAAACCGCACAATAGTTGTGAAAAACATTAGAGCAACTGATATAATATACATAGTCTCTACATTGTTAAGTATAAAAAAAATGACGGCTAGCTTGTGATAGCAGCTTCGTGTTGTTGAGATGGTCTCTGCAGAAGGACCCGGAGTGCTTGTGAAGGTAAACAAAAAATGTATGCAGCTAAATATAAACAAAATGCTGCTGCAGCCTGCAACAGGAATGACTTACAACAACAATAATAATGTCTAGAAAGTAGCTATGTCAGAGTGCAGACCAGGGCCAGGGCAATTCAGAATTTGTGGCAGGACTTGGGTTCACTGTTCACTCCATGCAACTTGGCAGAGCTTAAATGTACAGTGTGTAGGATTTGGCGGCATCTAGTGATGTGGTTGCAGATTGCAACCAGCTGAGTACCCCTCCGCTCACTCCTCCCTTTCCAAGACTAAGGTAACGTGAGCCACCGAGTGCAAAACCATGGTAACGCCGTTTGCCTCGCTCAGAGGCCATCCATACCATAATAACACTACTTTAGGAGCAACGGAAGTCAGACGGCGGCTGGCGGTACCACAGTTTTAACTCTCTGCGGCTCACGTTACCGCAGTTTCACGAGTACGTCAGAGAACTACGGTGGCCTTCAGGTAACGTAAAAACATGAAAGACTCTCTCTTGTCCGTTCTGTGCTACTGTAGAAACATGGCGGAGCAACATGGCGGACTCCGTGAAGAGGATCTCCCAATGTAGATATGAGGGGCTCATTCTAGGCTACCGAAAACACAACGATTCTTAGGTTCAGGTGATTATACACTAATGAAAACTTAATTATGAATACTATATTCCATTATATTCCATTTCCCCCGAAATGAGAAATTACAGTGTCCAAATGTGATCATGAGATTGTATAAAAAAAGGTGACTATTAAATATTGACTTGAATACTTGCAATTAATTCATTTTGGGGGGGTTTTTGTACTTAAAACATTTGTCACAGCAGACATTTTGACATGTGAAAGCACAGGTGTGATTAATAACATTAACAATGGCTCCAGAGTGCACAATGCCCAGGAACTCACTTACCTAAATGAAATTCAACCCTAATTAGTGATATTAAATGGGTCTATTGTGCAGGCACGTTCACTGTCTTAGCTTTATGGGACAGCTGAATGGAACAGAGCCATCTTTAATGTGGTTACACCTGATCATCTTTTCCTGCTGTGAACATTCACTGTCTGTCATGAAGAGAAGTACGTTAGATCAATCCATTTATCGATCTATTGAGGAGTGTAAAAAACAACCAAAAGCATGGCAAAGTTCAAGAGTGGATGAATACTCTAGTCTAGACAGTGAATAGAGGGCAAGGAGGGTAGTTTGATTTGAAACAATGCTACTAATGTCCATTCACCCAGTCATAAATTATTGCAGAAGTAGGTTAAAGGGTTAATTAATTTCTTAAATACATAGTGTAAAAATGTTTGCATTGGTGCAGTTTTTTTTTTTTTAATTATGGAGAAATAAAACTTCAAAGCTAAGAAGCAAATAAACACTTTTTTATGTAAGCAAGTAGAGCTCAGTCAGCAGGCCAGCCCACAAGAGAGAAACAGCCTGCTGTGCAGAAGACACTGCTGTTAGAGAGCTGAGGAGCGCTAAAGAGACTGTCACCCAGTCTGAGGCAGACAGGGAGCTCATCAAAGAGATCATCGTAGAGTTAACAGTCCCACATCTCCACTTGTCCTCTGCCCACAACCCATGTTGCAAAGAACGGTGCATCCTGGACAAAAATGACAGTCAGATAAGACCTTTTTTCCATAAAACACCTAACTTATTATTAGCTTCTATTTTTTACATAGGTTTTAAAATTAACTCTTAATGGAATCATTTAATTTTCATTATTTAAACCAGAAAATAGGCAATTATGTTTGACAAACACTCAGTACAGTATAGCATGTAATATAATACTTATACAAAGAGTTTAGAAAGAGTCATATCTTAGACATTACTATTAGACTTTACTGTATATAGACACATATTCTGTGTTAGTTTTCTGTTAATGGTTTTCTCCTCTACTCTCTTTTTGCATCCACCGACTCAAAATTAATTTTATAAAAAATTAAAAAGTCCAGGGGGGTTAAGTACTTTTTAAAGGCACTGGATGTCATTTGATTGATTGAAGATTCTCAGCTTGCAGATTGAGGAATATTGTGAAGTGAAAATAGTCTATCTGCAGATACATACACCCTTATACTATCTTTTATGTTTTATAGTGTTATTTTAGAAGGTCGTAAAGTGGTGATTGCTGGGTAGGACACACCATCTTGGCATACTGTATGCCAATCCACCCAACTCATGGATACGTTTCAAGGCTTCAAGATGAAAAAAAAAATATCCAGAAGCCCTCAATTGCCTGCTTGGTCAAGCTGGTAGTGCTTTACACTTTTCTATATTAACTTGGATTAAGGACGAGGAAAAGATGCACAGGCGCTGAAGCATTCCTCCAAGAAAGCACTCAGTCTTATTTGTATCTGAAGCACAGTTAGTCTTTTTGTTTAACTAGTCCCAGAATGGCTGTGACGGGACTTAAATAACTTTAGCACTAAATGGCTGTAAGTGAGGTCAGATAGCAGGCAAGCCTGCGGGTCAGTAAGAAAAACGTCATGCATTAAGTTAAATGTCGCCGTGTACAGTACCATGAGGTGCTCCCCGCAGAAGATGATCCAGAAAGAGAGCAGCATGGAGTAGAAGATGCCCTGCCTGATGTCCCCGAAAAGCAGCATCCAGGTCCAGTTGAAGCCGACAGAGAACCACTCCACTGGGATGTTGATGAATGTCATAGAGATACCCAGAGCAAGGATTACCCTGAGGGAGCAAAAACAGTGTTAAAACTATAATTTTTAACTGTCATTACCAACAGATGAGGGTGGTAGGATCACACAGTATTATATTTTAAATGAATATCAATAGTAGTATTATTCCTGTTGCATTAACAGCCATGCTGGGGTGTTCAAGACAGATAAATGGATGAGCCTAAACAAGCTACAACCCCAGAGAAAACGTCATTGCTATAAAAACAAATGTAGTGTTTGAACAGTGTTAGCAGATGAAATTTAGGGTCACTTTAATTGACAGGCTTTACATCCCGAATCTGGACAACATCTTTTACACTGACACAAATCAATGTTTTAGAGCAAGGCTACATCTGCGTCCGCTGAAGCAGGCTCATTAGATCTTGGGACATTATTGATTAGATTATCCATTCAGCTACAAGCACAGTGTGTCCCCACTGACCTATCCAATTCTACAAAATTTACTACCTTTCCAAATAGCCTCATTATTGCAGCCAACCTCCCTCAGCCTTTGAAATCCAGACATTTAGAGAGAAATAAGGGGGAATGAATTTAGAACAATCGGCCTACAGAAAGACAGAATAGAGCTTGTCTTGCGGGCGTCTGCAGCAAGTCCCTGCACGCCACCAGTAGATGAAAGGATGATCGTAAACAGAGAGTTTAAGAGGGCAAAACACAGAACTACAGTGTGTGTGTGTGTGTGTGTGTGTGTGTGTGTGTGTGTGTGTGTGTGTGTGTGTGTGTGTGTTTTTTTGCAAACGCTGTGGGTAATAGAGGTAATGCAACACAGGTTCTAAGCAATTCCATTCCAGACAGCCCGTCAGCGATGTTCTACAGAGCGAACAGAGTGAAACCACATTTGACTGGTATGCAGGGAATGTGTCCTGAGCACCACCAACACAGACAGGAGAGTTGGTATCTATTTGTGTGACTGTGTGTGTGGAATAAGACCAGGCGGCAATCTCCGGTTCTGAGAAGTGAAGCTAATGCGGAAGTACCTTAAACTTGCATTCTATCTAATAGCCAGCAGGGAGCGACTCCTCTGGTTGCAAACAGAAGTCTGATTGTATACAAAGTCTATGAGAAAATGACCCTACTTCTCACTTGATTTATTACTTCAGTAAACATGAGTTTATGGTCTCAATCACTAGTTTCAAGTCTTCTTCAATACAGATGTGGCCAAAAACCAAGATGCCCACGGCTAAAATACCGAACTCGAGGCTTCAAAACCGTAGTGGGTGACGTCACGGTCACTATGTCCACTTATATACAGTCTTGGAATAAGACAAAGGCCTTGGTATGAAAATCTGTAAAGTTAAAAGGGGAACACCACCTAAATTAAGAATTCCAATATGTTATTTCCATGGTCTAGGAAAGTTCAATCAATATTTGTGAACTTGAGCTACTCCCTCTCAAAGCCAGAAACCAGAGAAGTAAGTCTCAAACTTGTGATGTCATAGGGTATAAAGTCTGGAGCTGCTCCATAGACAATGAATTGGAGACTGATTTTATGGACCCACACAATGTTTATTTTCTTTTTTTATACCCAAATTAACTTTATTCTATTGTAGTGTTGTCAGTTGTAAAACGGAAAATGTTCCCGTATACTCAGAACATCCCCCTGGATGCTCTCAGTGTCATCTAGAACATCTCTCCCAATTCATCGTCTATGGAGCTGCACTCTAGTTTTTGGATTTGGGAGAGAGTTGTTCATGCTTACTAATATTTTTGGACTGTCTTAGACCATAGGAAGAACATGTAATGGGCATTGTTCCTTGGTAGAGGTCTTAAATAGACATTTTTTAGAGGAGATTTTGACATGTGGTAGCAGGAGGAGCACAGGTGTAACTAATAACATTAATTATGTCTGCGTTCCATTTGGGTGAGCCAGTTCCTGGGCCCTGTTACAGAGCTATGCTAACTCACTGACACATTTAATTGAACAGAGCCATCGTTAACATTGTTAATCCCACCTGTGCTTTTCCTGCTGTGACTAGTCACATTGTCTGTTTTATCTCTGCTTTTGCTGAGCAGCACACAACATTTTTCAGTTAACAATTTTAAGACAAGACTAGTTTCCAATGTCAGAAAATGAAGATGATGAATGTTTAATTAATAACAAGAGTTTCCCTGTGAATTCTACCATCCTAGACCATTTTCCACATTGAGAGTTCCCACTCACGTCTGTCCTCTAAGTTTAGAGAAAAGTCGGAGGTGTACACCTCTGTGGACTAGCATGACAGGAGACTCTGGTACAGCTTTTACAGCATAAAAAAATCATCCGGTGTCCACAAATAGGGTACGAGTCGCACTTCCTGAGAGCCTGCTGGTCATTTGGGAATAAGAGCCTTGAGCCGGCAAAAACAGAGGGAAGGAGAGAGACTGTGTGTGTCTGTGGTGTCTCAGCGAGCTGGTGTGTATGTCCTGAATGTGTGTATGCAGAATGTGTCGCTTGAGTGCTAGCTTGCAGATTTTGTAACGTGTTTCACGCTTCGCCAGGCACTTCCTGTGGCGCAGAGCGCTGCCTCTTACTGATCTGTCTTCCCAGCTCGGCAGGGGGTTAGACAAACACTGGGCTGTGAGCATAGCTCCAACTTTCCACCGCATGGCATTCGAACTATCTGCTTCAGGCAGAACTACGTGTATTTGCTGCTCTAACCTTCATGGGGTTTGGTTAAGGAATGAACACAAATATCTGAGGTTTTGAATCTCCCTCCACCCGATATATTTACATATTTTCAGAGGAAATCTGGCAAGAGGAAGGTCTTCATTTGTTTTGAAATCAAAAACTAAGTGCCCCCCCTTTTCACACATTTGTTTGATTACGCCACCTTACCAACAGTTTAACATGCATTTACGATCTGCTGTCGGTCCTAGATAACATTCCTGCCCTACTTGTACGTTTCATCCATAGTTAATATGCCTTCACCCAGTTAACCCACTGAAGCAGAGCCTCCACAGTGTATAATGAATCATTACTGTAGGTCCTGGCTGCGTTTATTCAAACTAGCCTCATTCACCATAAATGTAAAACTGAGTTCTTCATTGCAGGCATTATTATGGATGAAATTATGATGCCAAAAAGGTATAATTCTCTAACAATAATAAATATGGTGCTACTGAGGGAGCTGCCTTACTTCTCCAGCAGCACAGGAGGTCTGCTCATGAGGGTGATCCGTCTCCAGTACCAGATCATGATGATGAGGATGCTGGGTGTGAGGAATGTCTTCATGGCGAACCACACTTTGGTGAAACCTCCGTTCTGGTGTATGCTCTTGGAGGAGAAAAAAAAAATCAGTGTCAACTATTTGTGTTGTGTATGTTATTTTATTGGCAAACTAAAGGCTAACACCATATCACTCAATGGCCAACTTTGTTTCTGTCACAGTTGAAAAAGGACCCGTTACTTCGGTACCCAGTTGATGCCAAAATTCTGAAAACATGACGGTACTTGTTTTTCTACAGTACCGCAGGTACCGTCAGGGCTCGAGCCCTAACAGTGTCCCGTAGTCCCGGGGACGATAGAAAATGTGTTTGGGAGGCAGTAAACTCACTATCAATGCGTCCGGTGGACGCACCCTATTTTTTTCCCCTGATAATGCTACATTGCAAACAACAAATCTGTGTTGAAATCGGCAGGACGAGAGCTAGTTAACGTTAGCTGTTGGCTCCACAGGACTGTGCTGCTCACCGGCTGCTAACAGCTAACGTTAACTAGCTCTCATCCTGCTTATTTCAACACGGGAGGTGCCACCTTGCATTTCATTATGATACATTCAGGCACTATTCAGTAAAAAATGAGTGTTGACCGAAGCCAAAGTCTAACGTTATCATGATGTGTTCAAATGTAATTTTGTAAAATGCATTTTTTGGTGAGAAACTTGAATAAATACAGTTGTTTAAAGGAGATGTTGTCACAGCAAATAAATAATCTATAAAATAGATAATATAGAGGGAATTATGACCTGTTTAACGTTCTAACGAAGTATGCAAACGGTGATAAAGGAGTGTATGTTGAAGTACATGGGATTTATTGTTTTACTTTTGTTCTTTACCGTGGTATCAAATTAGTATCACGAATCATGGAATTGCACTGGTATTGGTATCGACTACTTAATTACTGGTATCGCGACATCCCTACCCTCGACTGTGTGGGTCAACAAAAGCAGTATTCCAAAAAGCTTCACATACAGGTCCCAATCAAACGCCAACTTACAACGAGACGAATGTCTTTGATTTCTCCGATCCCCACATTGACCTTCTTTCGCTCGTTGACAGGCAGGCGGATGTTGAGAAGATAGTACTTATGGCCCACGCTGCCGACCTCCATGAAAGGCAGCAGGTCACACTCATAGTAACGTCCCTCGTTCTCAGGGGTCTGGAAAACACACAGCAACAAACCATATCTGGTTCAAAAGACATAAATCTAAAGATAACAGATAACTTTACTGTAAAACTGTCATCATTCAGGCTGTGCAACATGGGGTCAGAGAGTTGAGACATAGACCACTATCACCTAGAGCAGCAGGTTTAAATGTCCAGCGGTAATAAAACATTTGCCAAAGTGCCCTTAAAAGGGGCTGAATTCCAAATTCAGAGATATCTATGATTGAGGTATTGCCTCCACATGGAGATGGCATCAGCAAATTATCATAAGTAGCAGTATCGAAAGTGAGAAATCTGTAATTAGTATTTGAGGCTCATAAGAACTTTGTAATGTCCTGAAATTACAACAAAACTAGCTTTTGAGTTAAAAACTGATGATAAAATAAACAAGTTACTTAGATTTGAAACAATATTAATTATTTTATTTATCATCTACAATAGAATCTGTGGAAGCTGATAATCAACTAGGTAATATTGTTGTTTCAATACATGTCTGGAATAAGTAGTTTTTGGTATTCTAAAGATGCATCATGGTGAGGCACAAAGTGTCATTTCCACACCTTGTCAGTAGTGAAGTTGCAGGTGAGCTTCCGATGTTCAAAAGAGTGAGCCATCTCTGTCCACTCACTGACTGTGTCGTCTCTGTATGCCAGGCCCACGTCAATGGTGGCCATCGCTCCTTCGTCTGGAAAGAATTACCACCGATCAGTATCAAGCAATGAGAAGTAGACACTAATTGTTAAAAGACTTTGAGTATGCAAGTCTGTCAATAAACATCCCAAATCAAGTACAGTTTGTGCAGAATCATTGTATCCAGAGAATTACACAGTGCTTGCAGAAGAAATTTGTGCCTTCCAAAATGGAAAAATGCACTAAATAATACTTCATTTCTACTGCATGGTTCGACTCAACTGGACTCACTTTTGGTACCAGGTGCTTTTCTCAATTTTTTATTTTCCACTACAAATAGTACCCAGTCAATGTAGGCGGGACTCTTAGCTGACCGTCATAGCAACGACGCAGGAAAGTGTCGTGACATCACTTTCAACGAGACACAGCGCACGTGCTCCATCTGCAACCATGCAAGTGCTAGTGACAATTCTCTCTGACCAATCAGTGGTCTACAGTGTTTTAAATACACCTTCTAGAATCGGCTGAGCTCGACTACAACCTCTACCAAGTGGAAGAAAAAATAAGTAGTAGGTACTTGCCACAGCTTTTGCCAATGGAAAACCAAAAAAGAACGGTTCAAAAACGAGTTGAGTCAAGCCATGTCGGTACCATGCAGTGGAAATGAGGTACAAGACATTTATGTTCGTCTGTATTTTAGTGCTTATTATACCTCCTCCCTGCACAACTCTGCTGGCTGTTATTATCCCAGTGACGGGATAAAATTAAGCCCTGATGACAGACAGCCACGGCCTTTTAACTATGAGACCAGCAACGTGACAACACTGCGAGCACTGACATGGAGACATCCCCCACTATAGCCTGAAAAAGGTACTGTTCATTTCCAAGTACCATGCTGGTGTTTCACATGCTAATATCACTCCAGAGTGGTACAGTGTTAAGAAGATGAGGATGGACATTTTATTCATTTAAATCATTGAGAAGCTTCATGGCAGCAGTTCTAACTGATGTGATGTGATTTAAGAAGGCTGTATTTTCAACTAGACTGGTTTTGGTTGGTATATTGTAAAACAAACATGTTTACACTAGGTCAAATCATTTGAGTGTTAATATGTGGTCCTGTCACCTGGAATGAGTCTGAATCGGTGAGATTAACAGGATTATTTCTCAGCATGTAAACATATTCAGTGATTCATTCTGCTCTCCATGGTGGCCCAAATCTAGGTTACTTCCTACTTGACATAAACTTCAACGAGACCTTGAGCTGGCCTCCAACAGCCCAGCCCAGTGAATCCAACAAAAACATCTAAAGCCAAGCTATTAAAACTGCATCTTTAGATCACATTACAAAGCCAAGTGTTCTCTCCTCCAGCCCTCCAGAGTGCCTCTTGTACCGTTATGAAACAAGCTGGAATGAAGAGAAAGAAACTCAGTGGCCTGTGCTGTGAGAAAAAAAAAAAAAAAAAAGTAGAGGAAGGGGGAGAGGGAACCAGATGAGAACTGGCAGCCGACTGTCTCTGTAATGCCCTCCACTCCGCCATTGGTCGAGACGGGCGCCCTCGAATGTCAGCTCGCTTCATGCAAACATTCCACTCCAGTCCAGCGGCCATCGCCACGGAAACTAAGCCTCCTCAACAGCTGTGTTATTGCTGGACCCTGGCCAAGGGGTGCTTGGTGCCGGGGTGGAGTGGGGCAGGTGGGTGGAGTGGTTAATAAGGGCGAACCTCTTCTCTGGGACACACACTGTTACACAGATAAGGTAGTCAAGAAGAGATGGCCTTGTGTTCATTTGTCATAAAGCTGCAGAACAGAATCCGTCTACCTTTGGCACAAGGAGCGTTTTGGTCAGGATTGAGACAGATGAGCTGACGCCATTTTGTTAATTATGGAAAACCTGGCTCCGTTGCTTTGGGGGTTTATTACAGCATTTTATTTAATCTACTCGGTTCAAGGAATCTGAATCCTGTCAAATCTGTTTACGTTTCACTATCAACAAATTGAATGAACAAAAGTTATAAATGTTATAATGATTAAAAAGACCACGAGTTTTACCAAAGAGAATTACGTTTTGCTATTTGACAAAGTGACTACATGAAAATGCACTTTTGAACTAATTGGGAGACATGATTAAATTTGTTAAGACTCCGACTGGCGAATCTGTGTACTTTACCAAAATAAAACCATCCATCAGAACCCAACAATAGCTGCTATAAAACAGTTATTTCTTTAATCTCTCATCTTGCAACACATGGATTTTAACAATAGCTTTAAAAGAAAAAAGGCCCTTCAATGTACTGTTGGATCTCATTTCGCATTAGACAAAAGTGAGAACAGTCACATTTGAGGAAAAAATAAATAAAATCCAGGAGGATGAACAGAGGAAGTAGAAGTAGTTCTGCAAAATTAGATGGCATGCATTACCTGACACCTGCCTTGCTTCAAGCAATTTGCCTTTTACTTATAATATTATACAGCAGTGTAAAGGCTTGGGTATGCTTGAAACAAGCTAGTTTGTACGTATTAGCAGGTTCTCCTTTCTAGCACACCTCACGTCTCAGGAGAGAAAAAGCAAAGATGAATGGGTTCAAAACGGTCAGAAAATCGAGAGTCTAAAAGTGGGACTCCCAGTGCTGCAGCACTAGCTGGTTTCTACTACACGCAGCATCTACAGTACTCAGCTCCCTCGACATCCACTTGTTCTCACAGCACCTCACGTAGCTCAGAGAGATCTAAATGAGTCTGTAGCGTCTGGCAGAAAGACGCATCTGTGGTCCAGGCTGATTCACTGACTCCTCTGTCTGGCAGCCAGGCAGTAAACAACCCGCAGCCACCTAACACATTTCCGCTGTGAGCAAGCAAACAATGCTGATGACTAGGCCACCATTGTAACATGACTGTTTAGACAAGCCAGACCAGAAAGCTGGGTCATACAAAAGTAACCCACATACTTCTAAAACTTTTTGTTGTACTGTATGTATCAAGGTTTACAGGCATTTGTCAGTGTGGACACGATGCTGCACATCAGAGGTTGTTATAAAGCTCAAGTTGACATTAGCATGCATAACATATGCATTCTAAGCCATGAAGCGAATGATGTGATTAAGAGTCGCAGGCTCTCCTGGTGATCCAGTCACTTGTTAGACTCTCTCATCATCCTCTCTAATCCCTTCTTTCAGGATCCCAAAGCACCCTACCAGGATACCAAACCCTGTCTCCTTCCAGATACTAGTTATCTCCCTCCCCCTCCTCCCTTTCCTCTCATTCAAGCACTGAGCTGATGCTGTAGGTCTGTCTATCCACTGATACTCGCTGGTGGGTTCATGACAATAGAAACTACATATTTGACAGAGCCTGGGGCCCAAAATTTGACTAAAACATTAGGCAAAGCAAATCTGTATGACAGATTTCAAGCTTGATTTTGTTATTTTTCCAGAAAGCTTTCATGTAACTTAACATTAAAACTGTTAAGATTTTAGACTGTGAGGACTATTCCACAAAGGAGCTTGCACCACTTTACACTACTGTCTGTCCCCCCAAAACATAAAAAACACTATCAGCAACAAATGTAATGCCACTCTGAAGGGGCTCTCACACAATTTATACATCGAGGCGTATGAATGAAATTATAATGAAATGAGACTGCACAAATCACTACATAAATTACTATTAAATGTAATTTATCCTGACTATTAAGGTACAGTGTAGGATTTGGCGGCATCTAGTGGTGTAGTTGCAGATTGCAACCTACCGAGTACCCCTTCTCCTAACTTTCCAAGACTGCAGTACCGTGAGCTGCCGAGTGCAAAACCAAGGTAACGCCCTTTGCCTAGCTCAGGGGCCATTTGTTTCCAAAATAACACAACTTTACGAGCAATGGAAGTCAGACAGCGGCTGGCGGTACCACGGTTTTTGTAGCTCACGTTACCGCAGTTTCACAAGCGTGTCGGAGAACTACGGTGGCATTCAAGTAACGTAAAAACGTGAAAGGCTATCTCTAGAGGCAGTGTTTGGTTTGAAGAGGGCCCACTCCCTATGTAGATATAAAGGGCTCATTCTATGCTGACGAAAACACAACATAGTGATGAATATTTTATTCCATTTCTGCTAATAGATCCCACAAAATGTTACACACTGGCCCTTTAAGTGAGGATAAAAAAGGGTGAAAAAATACAAATGCAAAAACTGTGAAATTCACTAAACTTGGATTATCTCATATTCAAACTAAAGTATATAAATCATTTAGTTTTGAGTCTCTGGATTGGATAATGAGACATTTCATTGCTCAAAGGCAACCAACAAGAAACAGGTCCAGATTACCTCTCTCCTCTCTTTATACCTGTCTCAAGGGTGCCTAACAAGCCCGTCTATAAAACCCCCCCCAAGGGTCTATAGAGAACAAACAGCAGGGCATCCATCATTGTTTGCCACCTTTCAGTGTAACAGAAATCCAATCTACTGAATAAGACACATTTCTGTGGGTTCCTCAAGCGTTCGCCATAATAGACTGAAATGAGAACACAAGACAACATCCGACCACGACGTCTTGCAAGGAAGGTAATACGAGAAACATAACAACGGGTATTACTGCTGTCGTTGGAATGACTCTGCACCTGAATTTACAATGCAAGTGATTAGAAGTGACAATGGATGTGAATATTTCAGAGGCTAGCTTGGTCTCATTGAGCCTCTGCAATTATTTGCCTTCAGATTGTGAAACTAAGAAATAACAGATAAAATATTGACACAACTGGAAAAAAAAAAAAAACTTGCACAGCACTGTCCATTACCAAAACTTGAAATACAAGCTAACAAAGTAATTATTACTTGTTCATTATCACCTAAATGGCTTTCTGTTCACTTAAGATTCTCTTAACACCAAGTTCCATATAAGATAGCACAGCCTCTTACAAGCATGTTCACATTAAGTTAGACTTTCTTCCCTGTCCTACATCTTGAAAGTCATGTCCTGGGGGAGAAACATGAGCAGTGTTGTCATCGCCCTTTTTTTTTTTTTAAACCTGTAATAAAGCCTTGATTCTCACCTATCTGGTTGTGCATCTTAAATGCGATATCAAACTGCAGGATGACCAGCATAAACTGGAACCAGGGGCTCATCTCTTTGTTAGGCAGAGGAATGTGGACAGCAAACACAATGTTGTTGGCCTCAATCTTCTTGGCCATGGCCTCATCAAAGTTCCGGATCTTGTCGCATTGGTTGGGACCCCAAGGCATGAACCATTGGGTTTCCTGCCGGTGCTTGGTTGTGTCCACGCACTTGGTGGCCAAGTAGTGGACCGCTGTGGTGGGGCTGGGAGCTGGTGAGACAAATACAAAGAGGGAGAGATGTTAGGCTAGGTGTCATGTTGAAATACTGCAGCAAAGTGTTTCAAGGTCCTGCCAAGCCAAATTTCTCCTCAAACTAATAAATCACACAAAAAGTTTGAGTAAAAAAATCAATAAATAAAACTTGAGCACTCTGGATTAAACTGTGCATGGACAATATTAATATCTTTGCAACCATTAGGAACAGTCAACAGTTTGGGTTGGAGCCAAATCCAGTCCAAACACTTTCAGCAATTAGTTTTAACACTGTTTAGAAAATGCCTGGTAGCAAGGCCCTCTCTCTCTCTGAAGTGATGGGGAGGGAAAATTCCCGAAAGCTCTCAGGCACCGATTACACTGTTTACGCATTGAGATTCATGAGCTTGACGAGACTGGTGTTTGTAGTCTCTACTCACAGGATTTTAGCAGTGCTTGGGAAAAGATCTATCATTATCATGCGGAGACAAAAACTATGGTCTCCTGTTGTTAAAGCTGGAGGTCTGATGTGAACGACATCCGAGTGGTTTGAGAGTCGAGGTGGAAGTAAATAAAAATATAAACTCACAGTTTTTTTTAAATCATGTAGCGGAGATGATGTAAGACGATCGGTATGTTCAGTGAGCCTGTTATACTGGATTTCCCCCTTATTTTGTAATATCAGGTACAACATGGGATCAAGTCTTCTTAATAAGTAAAGGCCTTTACGCACCGGGGTAATTTTTTTTCGTGTGATTAATTTGCACGTCAATAGATTTTTTTCGAACTGTTGTTTTTTGTCATGAATACTTTCACACAGAGGGTGAAAAAAACAACGTAATTTATTTTTTAAAACAAGGTTGATTTTTCTGAACTTTCGCACCGCAAATAAAGGCAGCATCTCCTCACGTTGTCCGGAACGGGTTGAGTTACCTCTATATTTATCAAGATTATAAAAGACCGTACCAAGACGGCAAACTTTATTACTCCTTTCAACCTTGACAAAGGCAGCGCATACCAGATCCACTCCTTCCATTCTTACCATTCACAATAAAAGCACTGGTCGTATAATATTCGCAGGCAAGTATTTCACATTTTCGTGTCATGTATTTGTCACACCCCTCGGTGTGTAAAGGCCTTAAAGCCGTCCATTTAACAAAACCTACACTGCCTTCAAAGAACATTCAAGCCACTTAACTTTCTTTGAATTATGTGGTGTTACAATTCACAGCAGATTCAGCAAGATTTGGACCTCACAAACACAATAATCCGTACAGTCATAGCTGATATATTACAATTTTTGAGAATTTATTTTGGTAGTGGTGTTGCCCAACTCTCCAAATTGTGTTAGTCCAACATGAAGAACTGTGAATTGGAATCAGAGTCATCTTGTGCCTAGTTCACACGACACGACTTTTGACCTGATTTTACACTCCCAAACAGTTTTTGGAGCTACCCAACAAAAGTTCCAGATTGAAGCAAAAAAAAAAACACAGCACGTTGTGTAGTGTGAACTTGGCTTTAGTGAGAAAAAGCCGAGCTGAAACGATCAGTCAATGATTAATAGATTAGTCGATCAAAAGCAAATCAATCTGCAACTATTTTGATAATCGATTAATCATTTCATTCCTTTTTCTCAAGCAAAAGTGGCAAAAGATTTGATGGTTCAAGCTTCTCAAAAGTCAGAATTTGCTGCTTTTCTCTGACAAAAATATAATATTAAATAAAGTATATGAAGAAAACCACATCTGTTTGGGTTTTGGACTGTTGGTTGGGGGACCGTGATCGTCATTTTCCCCCTAAACCATTAAAATCAACAAAATAATCACCAGATTAGTTGATAATGGAAATAATCCTCAATTGCAGCCCTAAAGCAAAGGTATTGGTATGGATAATTAACTGCTGCAAGTTCATAAAAGCAGGTATGGCTACATAATACATACACCAAAAAAAAACAGGTACCTGGGTGTTATGTAAAGACTCAGAGAACCATGACAAAACACCATCTAGTCTGAGAAAATGAAAACTAAACTTGCAATGTCTGACACCACAGCTCACCCTCCATTAGCACATTCCTACTGTATGTGAAAACGTCCACTCAAAGAACAAATAGCCAATTTGTTCTGCAAAAGGTCTATCTGAGAGTGCCAGAGAGCGATCGGACTGATGATTTAAGTGTCAACAGGATAGTGACCTTATTCATACAGGCAAAACAACCCTGAAATGCCCATATGAAAGTCCCTGTGGAATGACTTGGAAGATAAGTGCGCAGATGCTTCCAATTTGTTTGCGCAAACCTCCCCAGAAAGAACAGGAGAAAACACTCCAGTCCTGAATGTACCGAGCAGCCGGTTTGTGACGTATCCAGGAAGACTCCATAAGCTGTTATTACTGTCGAGGGTGCTTGTGGGAGGTGTACTGACTCATGGTGGGGAACATGAAAGCCCAGAATTTTCAGATTCAGTTCATGAAAAAGATTAGTGACATACGAAGACTCAAAGCTGTAATCACTGTCAAAGGTGCTTCGAGCAAGCACCAACTCGTGAGGAGTAATACTTTTAGATATTTCAATACTTCCTGGTTTCCAAAAGTGTGTAGCCTGCTATCCATAACTGCAAGAAAACTATAAAAGTAAGCAAACATGAATCAGAATAGTTTGTGCCTGTTAACGTATCTGAATCATATCTGTTCACTGGTAACAGAGAGCTGAAGGGCGGACACCACAAACAGTTTACACACCCTTTGGCTAACACACTCGTAAAACTCCACCAAGGCTATTTTCAAGGAAACTTCAACTGTGTAAGTGTGTTAACAGCTGCGTAAAAACAAAATAAAAAAGCATGCATAGCAACAAAGAAGACACACCACTAGACTGATTTAAACCCAGTTATCCATTCGGCACCCCCTTCGGAGTTTAATTATCTAGTGACCCTGCGAGTCCAGCAGCACACCACCGGCTCCTCCAGTCTCCATCGCAGTGTGTCCAGAATAATGGCCATCCCCCTCAGCCCTGCTGACCCCATGCCGTGTTCCCGGGATTGTCGGGGAAACAAGGGGAGAAAAAACCCTTTCTACTCAATTACCCCTGCCGCCCCCCGGCCACCAAGCAAACACAAAAGGAATCTGGCTTCATTAAAACCATCTCAGCCAGGAACGAACCGAACAAGCTAATTTATCACCAGCTATGTAGTCAGTGAGACAGGGACACAGAGACAAGCTGGTGTTTGGGGACAAACATTTAGTGGAGCGGATGACATACATTTTTCAGTCAAATCGTGCAAATAGTGATACAAGCACCAAATTTGGCATGATGATTGCCGAGGGGTCACTAAGCAAATATAGACGATTGGCCACTTGAAAATCCAAGATGGAACCACCAAATTGACTTGCTGATAATGATTTCTCTCATAGAAATTCATCCAGTTGGTCGATTTGAGTGATCTTGGTGTCAAATTATATGTTTTCTAGCATGCTGGATCTAATTTTGATAGTTTTAATAATTTTTAACTGCAATATGGCGGCCAGGGAATCAAGCATCAAGACCCAGCTGTTTCATTTTCCCGCCGAGAAAGTGTGTGTGAAGCTGAAATATCTTGCACGGTTAATTGCGACACACAAGGAGACAAAATCATCAGCAACAATAGGAAGTCCCTGGATTCTGTGACCCCCATGCTCTCATGAGGAAGCAGACACTAAACCAAGCCCCCAGGAAGTGCGCCGGTCGACGATCCAGACTTTCGTAGTGGCCAAACGGCGGTACTGCAACTTCTGTGTCAGTCACGTGATGCCATTGGGCCCAAAAAGACTTTTTCCCATAGACTTACATTGGGAAAGAGACATCTGTAACTCAGCGGATGATTTTTTTTAACGTGAATCAACTTCCCAGTACGAACACTCTAATAGAGATAGATACGGGTACTTTTCCAGACGGAAGTCGAGCCATTTAGGCTTCATGCGCCAATGAGCAACTCTCATAGGAATGACCGGGGGGCCCCGCCTCCAACGCTGTATCCGGTTCTTTTAATACATCCATGCACTAAACAGACACAAAATGGCCACCATATTGCGGTTAAAAATTGTTAAAACTATCAAAATTAGATCGAGCATGCTAGAAAACATATAATTTGACACCAAGATCACTCAAATCGACCAAGTACATGAATTTCTATGAGAGAAACCGTTATCAGCAGGTCAATTTGACGGCAATCGTGAAAAATGGCCGCCATCTTGGATTTTCAAGTGGCCAATCATTTATATTTTGCTCAGTGTCCCCTCTGGAATCATCATGCCAAATTTGGTGCTTGTATCTTAACAACACAGCATAGTGTGAGCTGTGATTGGTTTCCTACTGCCCAAATGTGGCAGTAAGTCCTCCTTTCATATAAATAATGCTAAAAACACAAAACGTCTCCCTCTCACTCACATCTGAACTGTCACAAGAGTCTCTAAAAAAACTAGGAGACACATAGAGGCCCTCCAAGAGGCGATTTAGAATCCCTACATTTAATCGCATCAGGCTAAAGAACGCTTTTGTCCATCAGTCCATCTTGTTGCTAAATAATAATTAATGTGCTGCTAAGGAGATGTAAATCCAGAG